>OW028580.1:26482895-26787895 GCA_932294295.1 Alitta virens | reverse complement strand
AATGCATACATACGTATACCAACTAAAATCTGCAGCGATAGCACTATGATATAACTATATTTCCTGCCAAGTTAATGTTTTATAACCTAGTAATGCAACAATTATAATTTTCATCTCAATGATTGGAGATTGTGAACTTATTCAAGTAAGTAAGTAATAGATTTAATTGCAACCCAGTAGTTCAAAGTAATACGATTTTCTTTATTAAAAAAAGAAAAGAAAATGCTTGACATTTTTGTGATACATATATATTTTGCCTATTTAGTTTTTAACTTGACATGGGTGATTTTCATGGTCTCTCTTTACATGTATATTATTTGGATTCTGTTTAATCTTAAAAAAGACTACTGCTGCTGCTGCTGCTTCTGTTACTACTACTACTACTACTATTACTACTACTACTATTACTACTACTACTATTACCACTGCTGCTGCTACTACTACTACTACTGCTACTACTACTGCTACTTCTACCACTACTACTACTACTACTACTACTACTACTACTACTACTAGTACTACTACTACTACTACTACTACTACTACTACTACTACTACTACTACTACTACTACTACTACTACTACTACTACTATTACTACTACTACTACTACTACTACAAGTACTTCAACTACTACTACTACTACTACTACTACTACTACAACTACTACTACATCATCGTATTAGGGACTTACACACTTTTGTAAGTAACTCCTACAATCAACTTCAGTGCACCACAACAACTCTGAATTAGCCATAGTTTTGCTGACGAACCTCATAAGCACTTTTCTGGAAGCTAGCTATCATATCTCTTCCGAGAAATTCAGTCAATGGTAACAGCAGTGATTGGGGGTCTTTACAGCTCTGACTGCAGAACCCCTGCTATGGCAGGACTGGGTTACTAGGCATATCAATTTCTCTGGTTGAGAGTTTCTGTGGGGTGTAAGTATGAGTTCATGTCTCCATGCTACTGGGTCTGAAGCTTAGTCAGCTTATATGATCAGCTGACAGAGGCAGACGTAATGGTGAGATGATGAGACATGACCAGTAGTCCGGTCTTTTCTAAAATTGTTGTGCGATGTATTTCTAATGTTGAACTTAAACATGGTAACATGTCTCTGATTATTGTGTATTCACTGAAAAGTCATTGCTCCCACTTAACAAATGTGTTTAAGTCTTTGAGGTTTGAAACAGGCCACCTTTAATTTAAACAAGGAGCAGTGTAACAATCAGAAACCTGCCAACAGGTAAATGTAAGTAATAGGTATCATCCCGAGTAGGAGGGAAAATTCCTCTTGTTCTAAGAGGAACATAACCAAAGAAATTCTTACTTATCTCCCTCGCGACTACAAACAGTACTTTTCCTGCATATGAGAGAAGTTAAACAAAACAAACAAATTATCAAATTTGTTTTATGGTGTTCAGGTTAATTATATCCCTCATAGACAGGAGCTAACAGTTTTGTTATTAAGCAAAGATGTTAGTTAAATCTCTCTTATTCATGATATAATTCAATTATTAATAATTCCGTGCAAGAACAATAGAAAAATAATCAGGTGGAGTATAAGTAGTTTTTTTTATCCAACAAAAATAGGATATTACCTTTAATTTCGTCTAATGCTATTGATCACACTTCTCTATCACTGAAATTGCTGCACCTATAGAACAATGTAGAACGAAGGTACAACCATGTTTTGTGTCAGACACTGTGATACCCTTTGTTACATGGTGTTATCTCGGCTGTTACATTAAGGGAGATTAACATTACCCTGGTAAAGGTGTATTACCAGCAACACTACAGTCAAAGCAGCTGACCCTGGTGTACAAAGACAGGCAGCCTAAACAATAGGTAGCCAGGTAGGTAGGAAGATGGTAAATAGATGGATAGATAGATAGATAAATAGATAGAAAGATTGATAGATGGATAGATAGATAGATGGATAGATAGCTATATAGGTAGATAGGTAGATAGGTGGATAGATGGATAGATAGATAGATAGTTAGATAGATAGATAGGTGGATAGACAGATATATATATATATAGATATATAGATAGATAGATAAAATGCTACATCAAACTGGCATTCTATCTACAGGATATATTGATAGATAGATAGACAGACAGATAGATCTTTGTAGTTTCCCCTTAATCCGTGGTGTCTCTCACATCTCATGAAGAGCTGACCTTTAGAGACTGGTCATTAGCCAAAGGACATGAAAGGGCACAGACAGACAGACAAGCCAGGTGCAATCGGGACAGCCAGACAGATACTTAGGTAAGAACATTGTGTAATGTAAACCTATTTCATGTGTTACAAGAAACTAAAGAAATGAATATATGGACGAAGGAAATATCAAAAGCATACCATTAAATGTAACTACGAAAGCAACAACATTTACTTTTTATCTTGTAACCTGTGGCAATATCATGGAATCAGTGTTTGCAATTCATATCTTTCTCTACACTCAATAGTCGCCCGGTAGATAATTGCATCATCGACATCTATACCACAGTGTCACCTAAAATGACAAACTCCTTCCATTCCTTTCCTATCAAGTGACATGATTAATAAGTCTATTTCCTCCTAGAAGCTGATCCTAACTTAGATGTATTATTTAGAGTCAATTGATCCCACGGGTCATTCTCTCCAGCTGTGGGAGACTTAGTTGAATACACAACTCACACATGACACTGAGACACAAAACGTGTGGTGAATCTTTGCTTCACTTCTGCTTACTTCTTTATACTAAATGCAGTGGAAGCAAGGTACTTGAGACGGATGTTTTAAGAGTGCTCATATGTCATTAAAGTGTGCTGTATAACAACTTCAGACTAGTGGAATTAGAGTCAGTCATAAACCAAGAATTAAGTAATGGAATAAATATATATATGCTTTTATTGACACAGTAATATCATACATGATACATTTGTCAAAAATAACAGATAAAAAAACGTGTACTATGTCTACTTCTACTCACTATTTCTATATTCAATATATATGTGGCGCGCCACGGGAAAAGGGTGACGTCATAACTGCGAAATTGGCAGGAAAATGCAAGCAAGCCATGCGTGCGTAATTATAAAAAAAATTTGGGCCAGTCTTAAGCCTGAAGACTGTTCTGGCCTAGAAAGCACCTGCTGACCTGGATACAATCAGGCTTTTTTTATTTGGCAGACGTAATGACGGTTGCCAAGCCGTGTTTCCTAATAGGGACTGTATCTAAGAAAAGGGACTACGTCTGGGGCAATCTAAATGTGATCTTTGAATTTACATGAAAATTGTATAAAAGGGTTGTTAATGGTTATTTAGTATTACAGCAGATTTTAACACATTAAATTAATCATCTGACTGCAGGCTATGCAGGCATTGGAAACATTGTCCACCTATTTCAGAAGCTCATTGGCCAATGTGTGCAGTGGGAGATACATTGCAAAGTTTAATTTAATTTGATTGGTTAAGATCTCAATGATTGACAAAATATTATTTTGTGACATTTTTTGTTGTAAATAGTCTACCGTGTAACAAAAAATAGCAACAATACAAAATGTATCAAGAAATAATGGCCCAGACATAAACAATGTCTCAAAATTATGCCGGGATTGCACTTGACTTGACCTATCACATGTGTTTCTTAAATATATTTATTCATAATAATCATAAATTGACCTCAAAGATATCAGTTCAGTCAGAAATTGGAAAATGATGATTTATTTTCATAATTATTCTAATCTTTTCATTCACTCATTATAACAGGCATGCATTATCCTTTTTTTGTTAAATGCCTCAATGCTACTGAAGCTTAGTCAGCTTACATGACCAACTGGCAGGGGTAGATGTAATGATGAGATGATATAGGCTAGGTGTCCACACTATGGTACACATTTTCCCTAAGGGTGGGGTATTTTACCTCAGCATATACAGGACACCACACCTTTCTTGTTATCTTTTTTTTTTTTACTATATTAGATTTTTTTATTTCAAGTATATTACCCAGGGAGTAAAATAATGGCTAAAGTTTAGTCAGACCGTGCACTCAAATGGCAGGCATGACCTGATTTTGTGTGATTTTTTTGCATATTAGCTGTTTTTTTTTGCTTTAAATATACCAACTAAACAAATACGAGACAAGGTTTTTTTTTTCTGATGAATCACGATATACTACTTTTAATTATAGCTGTCTTCTTAAAATTATTCAACCCCTACATGCAATCACTCATAAAAGCGCAGATTAGCAAATCTGGGGTTGTTCAAACAGTTCAAATAGTGAATAACAAAAATTGAAAACAAGCAGCTTTAATTGGGTTATTGAGTGCTAGTGTTCCAGTTTTAATCACTACCTTAAATCATTAGATTCATGTCATTGTCAACTGGAGACATGGCTCAAACAAGAGAATACTCACAAAAACATCAGAGAAGAGATTTTGGCATTGCACAAGCAAGGAAAATGATACAAAAATAGCTAAGATACTGAATATTTCAAAAGACACAGTTGGATGCATTATTTCGCAAATTCAAAGCTAAAGGTACAGTGGCTAATCAACCTGGGTGGGGCAGAAAGAAGAAGTTATCAACAGCTGCTATCAGATTCCTGCATTCACCTGATAAGTGCCGAAAATATCAAATGAAAGTTCCCCAGTATAACCACTATATGACTAGTAGGGTATGTCTGAACAAAAAAAAAAAAGAATTCTGGGTTCAACAATAGCATCTTATCAAATTGCCTGATTAAAGGGATTTAGCATGCATGTGATTGCATAATGTTACAGCTGTATATAATAGTATAATAATTTGATTTTCTGCATCTTTTTATTGATATCATTAAATATTCATCTGAAAAAACTTGTGTGATTAATGCATGTGTCTTTTATGTCATGAGAAGAATTATAATGGGGGGCATATTTGCTAGCAAGCATGGTCCAGGATACCTCTGTAAGGCACTGTACGCTTAATTCTCCAAAGGTTTGTGATATCAGTGTATCATAGAGTACCAGGGGTTATGAAATGTAGCAAACAACACAAGTTCAGCAATTTTTGCATAATTTCCACAATTATAAAAAAGAAAGGGCAATATATGTCAAAATGAAGCTTCGAAATTTAAAGTATTACGATATAGACATTTTAGAAGACAAATAACATCTGTTTAGGTACACTAGTAGGTGAGACCCCGTTGATACAGGCTTTAGAAAACATGAATTTTTCACAATATTCTATAGTATTTATGGCCATAAGGACACCAAAAGGCACAAATAAAATATTTTAGACATATAATAACAAAGCATGTAGGTGCAGTAGTATTCGAGTACTGCTTTGGAAAAGCAAAATAATCTGTAAAAATGTTTCCCAAATCCTTCAAACAAAGTTGAGACATGTCAATGAGACTATCAAAAGTCACAACTTGGCCATACAGACTAATAAGATACCAAATTATATCAATGTATATACAATAGCGTTGGAGTTCTGCTTCAGAAATTAAGTGTGACAAATCCACCTGCACACACACTACATGTATAACTTGTTAATGGAGTATATATACAGAAAGTCAACAGTGTCAAGTTAGGAACAGCTTGGCAATGTTACTAGATCTACAAATAAAGAAATCAATCAAGCTCTGCAGTCTACAATTGGTCTGCATTACCTCAAACCTCTGCCTGGGATAATCAAGCTAAAATATGGAAACAAATTGGGGGGGGGGGGGTCAGCATGCTAATTTTCAAATTATTGGATGTTTTCTATTCTTGTGCTTTTCCCCACTCATTCCGACTCATATCCAGCCTAATAATTAATCATTTAATTGCAATGCTATAACTATAAAAGCAGGTGATGTTATTGCATGCAGTGGACTTTCAGGAACATTTTGAGACCATTTTCATTAGAAACTCAAAAGAGAACAATAATTTCAGGGGATCCAAAGAAAATGCAAGCCAATTCAAAAAGTCTAATTTTTTAAGGGAATTTTTTTTTACAAATCTTGCAATTAAAAAATGTCCAGCCATATGAATTTAATATAACATTGTACCCGACTGTAACTTATTATAATAATCTATATGAGACAATAAAAAAGAGGGGTCACCATGCTTGTTTTCTAGAAAAACTGACCTTTTTATGATGTCCCCCAATTTGTCCAAAATAATACTCAGAGCATCATTAGCTATATACCTAAATTAGAGCCTTTGAGCTATCATTTGGTATATTTGTCATAATTTTAGCATTAGATCAAAATTAGTGCTGTCCCCTTTTAGTTCTATATGTTCTAACTCTCATATATGGAAGCCTTTTAGTGCCTCATACAACTTTTTTATTTTGGCGTTTTTGGCCACTTTTTTTTTTTTCGTTTTCACTCAAATGGTTCAAGAAGGAGTTAAATAATATTGCATTTATTCGCAAATATTTGCGTTTATTCGCAAATATTAAAGATTTTTGCCACATAATTTTTTTTCTGAATTTGTGTTTTTTTGTTACATAATTTTTTTATTCTGCTCAATTGGTTCTAGAAGGAGTTAAATAGTTTTGCGTTTATTCGCAAATGTTTGCGAATAATAGCAAAAAAAATTCAAATGTAATGTAAAAAATATATATATAATTTATAATAATTTATGTAATGAAAAACACAAACTCAAAAAAATTGTGTATAAAAAAATGCATATGCTGAAAAAAATTATGTTGGATAAAACAAAGTGAAAAAATGTTACATAGCAAAAATCAAAAAAGATGAACAATCATGTAGCAAAGAACACATAATAACGAATTATTTAGCAAAAGTCACAAATGATAAAAACTGCAAAATAAAATTTTATTTTTGCATAAATGCACCCTGGAAAAAAAAATTATGTAGCCAAAAACACAGATGAAAAAATATCATGTAGCAAAGAATGCATACTGAAAAACAATATGTGGGAAATAACACCAAAAAAAATTATGATGTACCAAAAAATGGCAAAAAAAATTATGTAGAAAAAAACGCATATGAAAAAAATTATGTATCAAAAACCGCAAATTAAAAAAGTTACGCAACAAAACCGTAAATTAAAAAAAATTATGTATCAAATTATGTATCAAACAACACAAATCCAAAGAAATATGTATCAAAAAACGCAAGTTAAAAAAAATTTGATTTCTATGCAGCAAAAAACGCAAATCTAAAAAAAATTGTATCAAAAAACACAAATCTAAAAACATTCAGATGCTATGTAGAAAAAAAACTTAAAAAAAAAAAAGAAGTTGTGTGTGGCACTAGTAGGCTTCTATAGTAAGAATATTAACCTCAGCTGGTAGCCCATGTTTGATGCTCAATTGTGTTAAAAATGTTGCACATATAATGATGAAATTCCAGAAAAATTTAGAAAATGTCATGACAAACACAATGCTAGATTTTGGTAATTGTTGGTGAATGAGCAACCGAGATAAAAAACCAAATACAGAGGTTGTTTTTACGTCGGAAACCGGATTTTTAAGACGCCAATTTTAATGTTAAATTTTACAAAAAGTGATTATTGTAGCAGCTCACAATTTTAGTTGAGTATAGAAAAGTTACCTCATTATCACATATCCAAATCACGTAAGTTTTGAACGACAGATAACGAAGATATGCCATAAAACGTAATGCATAGTTTAACAAGTGCCTGTGTCGCTGCTCATTACGTCTCAGTGGTTATGTGCGCGAAAACATCAAATTTTCAAATACCCCAAATGACCACTAAATATTGAGATATCTGGAAATTTTTTACATTTCCATAAACTACACATGTTAGACAATTACTTGCCATCAAAAACTAATTTTTGAAAAATCCACCCATTAGCCCCCTTTTTACATGGTGCGTCACATATATACATGGTATAAAAAGTTAAAGGTATACATTATCAATGAATTATCTATACATCCATGGTCCGAGTTGCTGAACAATAGCACGGTAATATGAACATTAAGTTTCGATAACATACATTTGTTAAAAAAATATATATATATAGACATATATCACATGAATACAGTAACCCTAAATACATATATTACTGCAGTTAATACTGTTCATTATCACAATGTTAATTTAAGTACAACATTTGAATTTGGAGTATATATAACAAGGCATCGTGCACAGTTATGTACATGAGTGTAAAATCACATAGATCACAATATATAAAAATGCTTGTAGTGCAGAAACTGCTAGTTTGAGGGGTGATGGTTAATGCTCGACGATGGATGATGACCCAACCATTCATTAGGCATTAATATTTACAAGAAATTTTTCAAGGGCTTTTAACAACTCAGGCTCTTCTGATTTCATGATGGTCTTAAATTTGTCTTCTTTGTTTAGTTGCTCAAAATTTTCTATGTGATCATTAGCTTTTTTAAAGAGGTCCTCACGACTAAGTGTGTTATGTGGGCATACTATGAGACAATGTTTTTCATCTTCGATTACATGCATATTGCATTTTAGGCATAATCTCTCAACTGCTGGCAATATAGGGTTTTCATGTCTACCTGCTTCAGTTCGTAAATTATGTGAGCTTACTCTAAATCTGGCTATTTTATTATAAATTTTTCTGCTAAGGTTTAGTAGAAGGTAGGGTTCTAGCCTGTAATCAGTCTTGATGAGTTTATAAGTTCTCAGTTTTGTCTGTAGTGTAGAGTCATTGATTTCAGCTAGCATAGTTTCCTGACATTTCTCATAGATTTTAGATTTGAACGTTTTAGCAATGGATTCTAGCTCATTGTTTACAAGTCCTAAATTGTCTCTTTGTGGATAGTGTTCATTGAGCATATGAATAATTTTCTCAACCCAAGCATTATTACCAGAAGTGTGCATATCTTTTTGCTCATTTAAAAATTTTTTAAGAATATTATTAGCTGGCAGTTTTTCTAGTTTAATTCAATATTTGATCATTCTAAACTGTTGTCGTACATGTAATGGAAATCTACCAGTCTCACCATACACAGCTTGTGATGAGGTCTGTTTCCTAACTCCTAAATCAATAATGACCTTATTTGCATACAAAATTTGATAAACTTTTCACTAAGGTATGCACTCCAGTCGTCGTGGTTAGCAAACATTTCGCTTTGATAATGTAAGCTGTCAAATGGTACGGACGTCGAACATGTATACAACCAGCCTCCAGCCGCCTTTGTTGCACATTACTCATATTCACATCTAAATGATAAAATCTCAGTATTCTGAGTATCTCCTTCATCCATCACTTCTTATAACCTAATATGTATATATATATTTTTTCTTTTATTATTCGCTCTATTTCTTTTGTGTTGGTGTAATTATCCAATATAGTTTTTTTATTATTATTTTCTCAAGATTCCCTGAAAATCAGGTGTATAATGCAAAATTGTGATTCTATGAAATTATAATAATCCCATTAATACGTGTGTGAACATTTATATTGTAATTATATGATTTATGAATTATTTAGCCCAGATTTTGTAAGTAAGTTTATGTTACAGTTTTATGACACAGGATTAAGAACTCATTACATATATATTTATTAGCTAAAGGTTTCTAACAATCATCCAGATTAATCAATACAGTCATAACACATTTGTCATGTGGCAGTTAATATGTATATTGCATTAAATTTGTAAAGTAATAGAATAATTACATGTCTCAACCACCACATAATACACATGACCTCCATTTCAGTATGATTGACTTAATGTTCAGTTTTGTGACATTACTAAATGACTATTGTTTGCATTGTCAATGTGATGTCATCGTAATTATTTTAATCATACTGGTCAACTTCACTGAAAATGGACTTACATATATATGAAGTGTGCTTTGTAGCAACATATGCATATACCCCATCTCACATAGCTGGTTTTGCCGTAGTGAACCCGTAGTATGATGTATAGGTTACGCAACGCGCTTCCGGGCTCCAATCCCACGGCTACCTGTCGATATCTGGCGATACCTGTCGAGTCACTCCTGGGACTCGGGGCCAACACGGTGTTTCGGAGCCGGTAGCCAGGTATGTCATGTGTCCGAAAACCCGTCATAAACCCGTCGAAGTCGGCGGATTACCCGTCGAAGTCGGCGAGTTATCTGTCCCTAATTTTAGTCCTAGTAAATCTGACGGCTTGTTGAGGGGTACTAGGGGTAAGTCGATGAGTAGTAGGATTGACTTGAACGGCTTCCATAAGTAACCCGTCGAGTTAGTCGGGTGTCACGGTCGAGTCGGGTGGCACTGTTGAGTCAGGTGCCACGGTCTAAACAACGGCTTTTAAGTCGCACTACTAGGGTTTAAGTCGCAATAAGCATAATGACGCAATGCCATCCAGGTTTTCATATGTCATCACAGTGGGGTAAGCTTTCCAGGGGCTTTATAATTTAGCCGTCGAGTTTGTCCAGTTCTAGGGTTAACTCGACGGCTCTCAATTGAGACTCATTGGGTTACGCATGTTGATCCAATACGCTTGAACTAATTGGTAGTGATGCAATGCGATCTGGGTTTATTATGTCATCACAGTGGGGTACGCTATCCAGGCAGTATATAAAGATTGACCAGTGGTTAAGAGATCATTCAGCATCTTGCTATCATACAGCGAAGACAAATACACCGTTTAAGAAATTTTTTTCATGCCGATGAAAAAGACTAGGATTACCAGGAACCCTGCACTTCATACTGAGGATGCAGAAAAGTTGCCTTCCTCTATGGCTTCTTCCTCTTATCGACCAAGCGATGAGGATGCATCTTCAGCATCAGAGAAGAAGAATAATAAGAGTGCTCTTCCTGTGAAGGAAAAGATCAAGAAGCCTGCACCTTCAAAGACGCCCGCAAAGCGACCTGCACCTTCAAAGTCGCCCGCAATCGGACTGCACCTTCAAAGTCATCCCGCAAAGAAGCGTTTGAGAATTGCTACCAAGTCATCATCAGATGCTGGCAGCACTGATGAGTCACAGATCTCAACTGCTGCTAGTGCTCCTGTTCGTGCTCATGCTACTGCTCATGCTACTGCTTGTTCTCGTGCTCCTGCACCTTCTCCTGCACCTGCTCCTGTGCCTGCTCCTGCTACTTCACCTGCTCTTTCACCTGCTCCTTCGCCTGCTACTTCGCCTGCTCCTTCGCCTGATCGTTCAGCAGCTCCTTCGCCTGATTGTTCTGCATCTCCTTCGCCTGCTCGTTCTGGAGCTCCTTTGCCTGCTCGTTCTACTGCTGCATCTGCTGGTAATGTACCTTCAACTGCTGGTCGGAGAAAACAAGAAAAGCTGTTCCTGCCAGCCAGTGATGAACAGGATGTCGGTTACTGCACAGGCCCCTTCCAGCAGAGCTGGCATATATCTAGACATAGTATGTAAATACTATGTCTAGATATATGCCAGCTCTGCTAGAAGGAGTGTTTGACGCTCAACCCGGAATCGTTTGATGAGCTCCACGCGCAACTGCGGCCAATGTTCATCCAACTCAAAAGAAACATTCAGAGAGCCAAAGTCCAGCGGCAGCAACCCCAGCAGCAACCCCAGCAGCAGCACCAGCAGCACCAGCAACACCAGCAGCTTGCTTGAAGATGCCCAAAAATTAAATTAAATAATTGACGTATGGCAAAAGAATTGTACCTTTTAGGTTATTTCTTACCATTAATATCATGAGGAGGAAAGATTGAATTTAATAAGAACTGTATTTAAGGCTCCCGATAAAATTTTTTATTCATATTACCTTGGTGTGACTTGATTTTCTTCTACAGTGGGCCTGAATCAAAAAAGGATCTAATAGCAACTAAGCCAGCCATAAAATAAGCAGTTAAGCTGATGCATCATATTTATTTCTCAAGAAATGTGTCTCACAAATCATAGGAATATGACATGAATTGCTGTCTTATCTGGAACCAGTTCCATAATAGTAAGCACTTCGATAGCCAGAATTACTTCAATTGCTGGAGCCACTTCCATAGCTGGAGCCACTTCCATAGCTGGGGACACTTCCATAGCTGGTGACACTTCCATAACTGGAGCCACTTACATAATTTGAGCTGCATCCATAGTATGAGCTACTGCCATAGCTGGATCCACTACCATAGTACAGGTCACTTCCATAGCTGGAGCCACTTCCATAATATAAGCTGCTTCCATAGAATGAGCCACTTATATAGCTGGAAACACTTCCATAGCTGAAAACACTTCCATAATAGAAAGCATCCCTTTTCTTTACCCCAGAGTGACTTCCACTGTAGTAAGACCCACTTCCATAGCTGGATCCACTTCCATAGTATGAGTCACTTCCATAGCTGGAGCCACTTCCATAATATGAGCCGCTTCCATAGCTGAATCCACTTCCATAGTATGAGTCACTTCCATAGCTGGAGCCACTTCCATAAAATGAGCTGCTTCCATAATATGAGCTGCTTCCATAGTATGAGCCACTTCCATAGCTGGAAGCACTTCCATAAGATGAGCTGCTTCCATAAAATGAGCCACTTATATAGCTGGAAACACTTCCATAATAGGAAGCATCCCTTTTCTTTACCCCAGAGTGACTTCCATTGTAGTAAGAGCTACTTCCATAGCTGGATCCAGTTCCATAGTATGAGTCACTTCAATAGCTGGAGTCACTTCCATAGTATGAGCCGCTTCCATAGCTGAAGCCACTTCCATAATAGGAGTTGCTCCCGTAATATGGACCACTCATAAAGCTTGAAGCACTTTCATAATGGGAAGCATCCCTTTTCTTCACCCCAGAGTGACTTCCACTGTGGTAACAACCACTTCCGTAGAGTGATCTGCTTCCATAGTAATAACCACTTCCATAGCTGGATCCACTTGCATAGTATGAGTCACTTCCATAGCTTGAGCCACTTCCATAAGATGAGCTGCTTCCATAATATGAGCCACTTATATAGCTGGAAACACTTCCATAGCTGGAGACACTTCCAAATAGGAAGCATCCCTTTTCTTCACCCCAGAGTGACTTCCACTGTGGTAACAACCACTTCCGTAGAGTGAGCTGCTTCCATAGTAAGAACCGCTGCCATAGCTGGATCCACTACCATAGTACGGGTCACTTCCATAGCTAGAGCCACTTCCATAATATGAGCTGCTTCCATAATATGAGCCACTTATATAGCTGGAAGCACTTCCATAATGGGAAGCATCCCTTTTCTTTACCCCAGAATGACTGCCACTGTAGTAAGAGCCACTTCCATAGCTGGATCCACTTCCATAGTACGAGCCACTTCCATAGCTGGAGCCACTTCCATAATATGAGCTGCTTCCATAATATGAGCTGCTTCCATAATCAGAAGCATCCCTCTTCTCTACTGCATAGCCATTGCCAGACTTGATTGTTGCACTTTCTATGTCAATAGCAAGTGCCATTAGGCAGAGAAACTTCATAAATTTCTTCATATTGCCTGAGGACTGTTGTTAGACACAGAAAACAAAATTCTGCTGTTTTGTTTTAGACCTCATCCTGGTTTATATACCAACATCAGGACAAGCCAGTCATTAAGGTAATTAAAAAGAATCAATTGAATTATCTTCGAGATAATTATTTGCTAAACGTTTATCAATAAGCAATGATCTTTTAAATACAAAACACCTATCATTAACTATTAATTATTCCATTTCATGAGAATGCTTTTTTTATTAGCAACAATCATTGAATTATTTAAAAATCTCATTAACAATTTGAAGCTTGGATGCCTATTTGTACTTCCGATCTTGGAGGAATTAGAGAAGGAGAGGACACTTAGGTACATCAAAGGTTGAATCACCGTCGCGCAAAAAGCTTAATGACCTAAAGGAACCGCCCCTAATTGGGGGGCAATTGTGCAACAATAAGCATGGAATATAGAAATTTATCCGTTTTCACAAATTCATTTGTAATGCATGATACACATAATTTGGTTATTCTGAGTACAAAAGAGCTAAAAAATACATACTGATTATGACATTAGGAAGACAACAATCTTGTGGATAATACACTTAAATTTGAATTCACTTAGATGCTTAGTTATTAAGATATAGCTGGATTAATGTCATTAGTATTTTTTGTGTTTATTCTAATATTAAGCAGACATGCCACAGGAAGCTGTGAATGTAGGTTATATCATTTTGATGGCCAGAATATTTAGTTTAATCTAAGCATAATTGCATTGTGTGGGTATTTGTGGGTTTTATGTAATGACGGTTTTAATAACAAATTCCTAAATCTTTCTCATTTATTTTCAATTAACTATACCCCCACCAAAAATGCTTTGATTTTCACCAAAGAAGAATCTAATAGTAGAACACAAAACTGGCTTTTGTGGTAATGAAATAGATACATTTAATTGGGTAAATATCTAAACAGTACCATTTCTGCTGAGTATAGTTCATATTAATTATTTT
This sequence comes from Alitta virens, assembly GCA_932294295.1. Taxonomy (NCBI): domain Eukaryota; kingdom Metazoa; phylum Annelida; class Polychaeta; order Phyllodocida; family Nereididae; genus Alitta; species Alitta virens. The sequence goes on along the minus strand of OW028580.1, from coordinate 26,773,571 downwards.
ATTCAACATAAAGGACCACTGCCTCCCCCCAGCCAGGCTGGGCCAGCGCGACACTGATTGTACATGAAAGAATTTTTATTGGCCTGGTTCTTAATTGCTTAAAATGACGATTTCAAAGTCAAACTCCACCTTAGACCTGTGAAATCTGAGGAATGACGGACTTTCATTACCGCATGCTTATGTTGCAAATTCTGAGTGCCTCTCCTTCTCTAATTCCTCCAAGTTCCGATTGACCACACAACAGGTGTGGTGCAAAATCTAAAAAAATCAACAGGGCCGTAGGTAGGAGCTTTTTTTTTTACTTGGACTGATGTTGTTCAAGCAATTCTGACCAACAGGTATTATCCTAAAATGTAGGTTACTGTCACAGTGTTTTGTAAAGAATTAGAGTTGGACGAAGATATTCAATGATTTTTCACAGCTTACATCTACAACCAATTGAAAATATAACATGGCAGAGGCACTTCAAAAGACTGAGTAATATTGCTTGTCAAGCAAATTGTATCAGTTCATTCTGGGATTTTAAGTGTTTCCAGTAGAGTGGATTCTTCTACTGTACATCATATTTCTATATTGAACTTTTAAATAAGCTTGGCTTTTCCTTAACCTTGATTTTGTAGTTTTGCTTATTTAGCCAATTACAAGAGCATGTTGTTTTGTCAACTTTCATATCACAATATTTTCATCTTGGTTTAAAATATTCAGTATCTGTATATTATGAATACTGTGCAAGAATTAAAACTGAAAGTGACACTGTTAGCAAGAGTTTACAGAAAAGCTTTCCACCATCTACTTCTTAAGATAGATGTGTCATCCAGTTTCATCTGTCATTTGGCCACAATGTGTGGTTGGATGTACCTGTGGTTCACCACCATTAGCTTACCCAGTTCCATCACAACTACCAGCATCTTGTGCCATTGCTGTACTGTGTGATCTTTAACTCACCTGAAGATGTTTGACAATGCAAAACTTCAACTTGCAATTACTTGGCTTCTATACATGATAGAACAATGCGTTTTTTTTCTAATTAGTTCATTTGCAACATTCTTCACATCTATAGACTGTATTGATACAGTCCAGGCGCGGACGTTTGCGGGAGCACCACTGTTTGCCTCCGCCAACCTAGCTGCCTTCTCATACAAATATCTCGCTTAATATTTGGTCTATTTTCGATCCAAAAATACATATGGAATCCGTATGAACTATACTACAATTCAGTCTTTACTTGACGAAAATCAAACTAATATTAGGGGAGCAGCAGCCTTTTAAAGTATATAAAACAATCAATAAAAAATGAAAATAAAACAATGATAACATTGTAAGACATGAGCTATCATAACATAAGTAATTCAATTCACTTAAGTGTATAAAAAAATGTATTTCAAATTATTTTTTGATGACAATTCTATGAAACTTTGTCCAATATATTTTGTGGCAAAACTAGCCAATTCTTACAAAAAATTTGTTACATTTCCATATTTGATAATATGCTAATTAAATTTTGATTTTTCAAAATTATGTATTGAAAATATAGCCCTATACTAATGCAACCAGTTTCAGGTCTAACTTTTAATATAGTGGTAAAATTAAGGGAGATATAATGGTTTATGTGATTTCATTTGATTTTTTTAAATGGTTGCCATGGAAACAGGTTGTGTCCACATCTTATAATACTTAACCCACCATACTGATGCGTCATGTCAAAGGGCATTGCTGTTCTATGATTTGCAGGTTTTGATTAACTACTAGTCCATGACATCCTTTGCACTTAATTTGTTTTCATATTTGTCCAAATACAACCAAATCCCTAAATTATTAGTCAGAGTATTGATGAATAGCAAAAAATTTTTTTAAATTATGTATTATATTAAAGTTTAATTATGTATTATATATAATAAAGGACAGGTTAATATTTTCACAAAAAAATGAAAACCTGTTCATTTATACTCCAATAACATATATTGGTTATAAAACAGCCTTTAATTGTTGTGTATTTTTATCGAAATATGAGATGTGATTCGGAGTGTCCATTGTCCTTTGTCTCGAATAAATCGCTAATTGTAAAATCACCCACTCACTAAAGTCTGATCAAATAACATATGATAAATATATTGATTGTGTGGCATTGTAGATGTATAATAAACGAACGTGCTTCATAACTCGAGTTATAATTACTTTAATTAATATTTCATGAAAATTGTATGGGGCCACCCTTTGAGGGAAAATAATGATAAAGATACAGAGATACAATTAATAAGGTAAAAAGCAATGAAATTATAAAATCGTAAAGAAGTTTACAAAACGAATGAACCTTTTTATAATTGTAACTAATACTATGCTTACAATGACATGGAATCAGAAACACATGCTTGCATTATTTAGATATTAAGCACATTACAATATATGAGGATCGTAAAAGTGTTAGTTCAGTTCATGGGCTTTCTAGTCACTCTATTGAGAATTAAAAAAGTACAAATAATATTAAGTTCTTCAAGCATATGATTACCAGCAGCATAGCTTGATTAAATGTTCTAGCACACAACTAAAGGAGCTTACCTTATTAGCCAAATGTAAAGAAGTCATTCACTAAGGTTAATTGTCATTAGTCAATTGCAATTAACCTGGATTACAGGCTTAATGTCATGTCCTATTCAATTCACAATTAAAAAGAAGCCACTTTGAACATCACACATATCTGAGTGTCAATTTTCATTTAGTATAAAGGTCATAATGAATTGTATATAGTCCGATTCTCGTCAAATAAAATTTATATAATAGATAAGGTGAGGAAAATTAATGGAGTATACTAAGCAAAAACAAGAATATTCTTGTAAAAAACACCCCAAACATTAATCGCTCTTCTTTAATGTAGATGGTTAGATAGATAGATATGTAGATAGATAGATAGATATGTAGATATGTAGATAGTTTAGAGTGACAGATAGATTTGTATGCTTATTATATAATATAGAATATCTCGCTTAATATTGGGTCTATTTTCGATCCAAAAACACGTATGGGGCAGTGTATGAACTAAACTACAATCCAGTATTATTTGAAAATCGGACTAGTATATACAACTCCCCCTCCCTGCCTACACTGACGCTGGTAGCAAAAAGCCGCCGGGCTACCCCTGGAAGCCGTCAACTAATTGGCCGTACCCGGTGGTAACCCGTGGAAGCCGGCGGGTAACCCATAGAACCCGGCGGGTAACCCGTAGAACCCGGCGGGTCCCCCGTAGAACCCGGCAGGTGCTGCCCTGCCCCTTTTTGCTGCCAGAATCTGTCGCCAACCCGGCGGAAAAAGCTGTTACATAACCGTTACGTCACTCTAAGGGTTCACTACGGCTAAAACAGCCTAGTGTGACAGGGGCTTAAAGCCCCTTTCAAACTTAGTCGGTTTTGCTGTAGTGAACCCGTAGTATTACATAACGGTGACATAACTCGCTTCCCGGCTCCAACCCGACGGCTACCCGTGGATACCCGGCAGTACCCGCTGGGTGACTCTTGGGACCCGTGGCCAAGCCGGGAAACTCGGGCCCGGTAGCTGGAAGAGCCGTGATTGTGTCACATATTGTATTTTTCAATGACTTTCCGATGCGTTGTGCTTTGTAAAGACTAGAGTAAGGAAAAATGGACAATGTTGCAACAAAACGTTTATAGTATGTGTTAGCATAAACAGTAAAGTCTTGTTGGCAAATATTAGAACAGGTGTGAGTTTTATCATGCTAGACAACATCAATTCAACATCTCGAGAATGTGATTGATTTCCAGCAGACATGAAGCTCAATAGAGTACCTGGATCGGAAACCAAACCCACAACCTTCAACTGAGCAAAGCCAACCTCCTAACACTGAAACCTATGCACAAGTGTTCCAGGCCAGATCCTTCGCAAAAAGAAAAAGTGAAATTTTTCGGACGCTCAGATTTCAATGATTGTCCACCTCTTACAAGTACCACTGTACATGATATATCTATTGCAAGAATATGCTGAGACTTGACCTCATGAACATTTCCTTACCATTTTTTTTAGTTAAATGCAATACTTATGAGGTTTTGGTGACACACCGGTCTTCCTTACACTTCAACTCTACCATTTTCCACAAATTGAGGTTTTGTGACCAGTTCAATATCAGTATTGATGGTCATGGTTAAAACCAATCAAATTCTGTTCAAGGATGACCACCGGCATCCATATATATATATTGCGAGATATTGCATTCACGAGTGGAAGACTGTATGTGCCAAATCTTGCACCCCACTCGTGTATATGAGTTTACTAGCACGTGTGTATGTGGCATTACTAGCACACTCGTGTATATGTCAGAATTAGCATGTGTGTATATGCAATATATTGCACTTTTAAATAAGATGCTTTCCCAGTTGTAACTAATAACACCAAACAACTGGTGAAACAAATACACTGTGGGTCAGTTTATAGACTATCAATTCTCTTTAAATAATTTTGACTAATAAGAAACCTGTTAGGAATGCATTATGTACTTTTACGTAGAATGATGGTTAGAACTGACATCTCTGTCAATATCCATCCATCTATCTATCTATCTATCTATCTATCTATCTATCTATCTATCTATCTATCTAATTGAACAATGTAAATTTATCATTCATTTCGAATAACAATTACTATGCTCTATTGTATAACATTTCCTTTTATTTCTATTTTGGTTAACTTTTGATAAAGGCAATAAATACACCATGCTTCTTGTTTCTATCTTGTGTATTGTCACTTCTTTTCTCATCTGGATATAAAACATGCTCATTTTTTTTTTATTGCCAGCGTGTATTGAACATAATCTGACGTTTAAATAAAGCTCATACAAAATTTAATGTGCGTTCAACATTACCTATGTTAACTTGCGAGCAATTGCACATACATGTGCTCGTTATTACACATACACGCTTGGAGTTATGTCACATTGACGCGTTTTGAAATGCTAGTAATTGCATGATATTTATTAATGCTAGTTACTGCATATACACACGTGTGAAAAACATGTGCATCTTGGCAATATATATAGCTCCCGGCATCACACTGTCACACCATCAATAGATTAAAAAAAAAAAATTCCATAACCTTTTTATGTAACATAAATTTCATGACACTCTGATTATAGATACAGTTGATTTCTTCTTTGTCGTGTTTGGTTCCTAGTAACAGTAAATGACAGTAAAAACTTTTGGGTAATGATGATTTATGCTCATAATTTTGTATTGCTAAATGATCTAAACTGTACTGCTACTGATGTCATTACACTGACTAACAATGTTAGTATGTGGAACGTAGGTTGCACCATTCCTTGTACTTGGTTTGCAGTTTCCTCGATTGAAAATTCTCTGGTACCCCTCCTTCAGCTCTTGACGATAAGATCTCATGCCAGGTATATAAATGAAGGGATTGATGGCAGAATTAGCTGCGGCTAGCCACATGGTTACGAAGTTGGCATTGTGCCCTGCAGTGACTCCTGTGATTAGCATCCAAACATTGTTGCAAATGCCGAAGGGTGTCATCATACAGACAAAGATCAAATTCACGGCAAAGATGGTGCGCACCACGGAGCGATCATTTGCAGGGTGGCCTTGTTGACCTTCCTGCAATACAAAAGTTCTTATTAAGTGATTTTCTCAGCATGTTTCATAGACTGCTCAATTATGTGTAATAAATATTATGATTTGCTATCTATATGTATTTAGTTTCGTGCTTATGTCATCATTTTTGTAGTACAATTAAGGAATGATATAAAATACTGGCATTTATTCTTGCATTGACTGAAAAATTTAATCTAGAGAAAGATGACATTTACCTGTAGAAAACCAGCCTGTGTTTGATGTCTTTTTATGATGCATGCTATCCCAACAAGAGCAAGAATGGCCATGAGAAATGGCAGGGTCAGAAAAATCATGATATCAATGATATGTAGAGTGAATATCAAAGATGTTCTCTTTTGATAAGAACGTCCAAAACATACAAATGTATTTTCCCAGTAACGTCCTTGTGTTCCAATTATGTAAAAAGAGCGCATGTGGTATAAGATCAGGAAGAGCCAGATTCCTGCCAAAATGACTATTGTTTTCTTGTAAGTCATCCATATTCGGTAGCGAAAAGGAAATTTCAGCGTCAAAAACTTATCACAGTTCAAAAAAGTCAGGCTGAAAATACTCATACTTGCAACGAAAGGATTCAGACAAGTATCAATATCACACCAATGCTTAAAGTATAACACTGGGTCCGTAATATAAACAGTTCTTGAAATAAAACATCCAAGACCCAGGAGGGTATCAGTGATTGCCAAGTTTAACATTGCCAATCTGGTGGAACTGCCAATTTTCCCATGCAAACGAGGCACAGTGTAAAAGACTGTAAAATTTGTGAGCATTGCTCCAACTGCCACAAGGTACATGACAAATATTTGTATAGGATTTGGTACTTCATAAAAATACTCCCTCCATGTATTGTTTTGGGTTGAATTTTGAAGCGAGTATGACATATTTGTGTACTTTGCAATAGAGTAAGACATGCTTGTGTAGTTCATGTCATATATTAAAACAATTAAGCCATGCAATCAAATTCAAACAAGGAAGGTCTGTGTGATTAACTGCTTCATTTTGAAATAAGGTAAAAAATATTCCCAATTGATTGTAAGTAACAACTTGTTTCAAGGCAAAGAACTGCATCCAGCATGAAGTATTTAACTTGCCTCCTTCTTTATCATAGCACTTGTTCAGAGCTGGAAAATGCATGGATGCACCCATCTAAATAACTAACTATGATAACATTTCCCAGAGACCAACACATCATGTGAACAGACCAAAAAAAATAATTTATTATCATGTTTCTCTTATACATATCCTGTTGAAGGCTAAAAATACACACCTGTTAATGAGGAATACTGTAATTATACACGTTTCCCTCTGATCAACACATCATGTATTTAGGATTTTTACATTGTGTCAAATTCAGATTTCCCCATTCAAATTGGTATCTATTTTGGGTTGACAATTGTCACACCAACTGTTTAAAATAATAATAAATATTTTTATGTTGGGGTAATTCCACAAAACTGAGTCATTGGCACTTGATGTAAAACACGATAAAAGAATAAAAGAAGTATGTTCAAAGTCCGATTTTTAATGTGTTGAAAATAAACGAAAGTGTCTCTACCCATAAGTTTAGATTTACCAGATCTTAGTAATGTGTTGCTTGAAAATTAGCTCGGATGCAGTGCAGTGAATTGTATCTATTTCAGTGCTGTCATTGTTTTTAGTTGCTATAGCTTTAATTACCATTGACTGTTCATCATTCAGCTATAATGTTTTGCTTGTTAACAGTGTAATTATTTAGTTACTTTCAAACCATAAAATGTTTGATATATTTTAGTTATGCTTTGTAGTCCGATATTTTCGGACATTTATTTTGCATCAGATAACCGGTACAGGGAGGTACCATACATATTTCATTCTAAATATTATTAAATCTGTTGCAAAAACCAAAATAAAAAACATGTTAAATTGCTAATCAATTGCCAATGAGGATGTTGTACTTTCCTCTAATTCTTTTTAGAACAAAACATACCTATATTATAGTATAGTATAGTAGTTACTGCACGCAGGCCCCAATGGGACCTCTATATGCAGATCATATTTAGTAAATTCTTGAAGCGCATGAGTGGTGGTTGTAATTTATGGTGCATATCAGTATATCATATATACATGTTATGTACATTTAAAGGGGAACTAAAGCCAATTTGTATGTTAATTTTAAAAGTTCAATGAGATTTGGAAAAACATTGCAGTGAAAGAAAATGTCTAAAAGTTTATATTAGTCTTTTTTAAGCTAATTAACTGTGCATTTTGCACCCCCTGCCGCAACGCTGATGGCCGCCATTATTGCACACGGCACGCATGGCTGGTGACGTCACTTATGTCCTAATAACTGAACACGGCTAGGCTATGAGCTATCCATAGATGGCAATCCGTTTCATTGTTCATTGAAATTTCATATAAGAACTGATCGGATCTATAGAACACATGAAAGGTGTTAATTGAAATTTTTGTAATACAGCATGATTGCAATGAGCAATTTGCATTTTATGAATATGTATAATTGCTCGATGGGCAAATAACCCTGCTTCCAGTATCTGAAGCCTCTAAGACACTTAGATATAGTATCCATATTTTGCATTTTATTATATAAGCAACTTTATCCCCAAGCATGTGCGTTTAAAAGTAAAAGTTATTTTTATCTTAATCATTATAGGAATAATTGATATATGCAATATGTTATCACTACACGATTAAATGCAGCTTTTATTTGGTATCACTATACAATGTGTATACATGTATTTGAATTTGGGGGGGGGGGGGGGGCAGAATTTTGAATATTGCTTTGCTTTGCAAATACTTAAAATCTTACATAAACCTCTGGTTCGGCAGTGTGCGGTATTTATAGGAAAAAAAAAGCATATCCAAATGTCAGGGAATTGTGCAGTGTAAATGGCAAACTCTTAATCCACTCTCAAGTCAATGAATCCATGTGTACAGTACTAATAGCAATCTGATCGAAATAAGGGCCAGTTGAGCATCACTCCTAAAATTGTATTTCAATAGGATTATATTTAGGTATCCCACCATCCTCTTGAAGTTTTCCCACTTTATCGTACAATTAGTATGCATTAATATGCTATCGGCCAAACTGAAAACTTCTCTGATGATGCATACATTGTGCATGTACTAAACATAAACAGGCATTACCCAAACCCTTTTAGGATTTAATGAAGGTTAATCATAATAAGAGTCATAGTTGAAGCTCCAATTCAACAATATGCCTTTTGTGCACATAAGCTTCATTGTTGCACATAACAATGCACATACAGCAAACCCGATGAACCTTCTAGTAGCAATTTGCTAAAAGTTTTCGTATCAACCCAGATCTTGGCTAGTGATGCAGACCGGACTGCCTTTTTTTGGGTGGTCCGATATTCCTTAAAGTGGTCTGGTACTGGTCCAGTCCAGGGTCAGGTGGTCCGGTATTATTACTGGACCGGTCCAGAAGCGATCCATCGGCATTTTTTTAAATTATGATAAAAACAAAGGTTTAGAAAAAAATTTTCCAGCAGTCCGGACCGCGGTCCAGGCACCCAGTACTGGTATTTTGTTGCTGGTCCGGTACCGATGCGTTCCAGGGTCAGACCGCGTACCGGACCGGACCCATGCGGTCCGGTCTGCATCACTTATCTTGGCCTTCAGTTTTTATTCATATGGACACTGTTCACCCAAAGTCTGGTTGAGTAAAGACACCTCTTAGGTGCCTTGGATTGTAGTTAAAGTGACTCTGACCTATAACCGGAATTTTGGAGAAATGAAATTATGGCTGATGATGGATCATCATCATCATCAAAGGAGAATGATCATAAGATTCCACCTTCCAAATTAAAGTCAAATCAAGTGAAATTTTTGGTTGGGGCCGGGTAAAACTCGCATGTTTGCTTCAAGATCAAATAAACAAATTAGCACCTGGAACAGTTACAAGCCAACATCAAGTAAAGAAATTCCGAGACATCTTTGAACTGGTTAACAGTTATTGTTAGAGGACCTGTACTTTAGCTGTGGATGTGCCTTACAATGACCTCAAGTTCATCAAAACCAGACCGCAGTGTGAAGTTATACGTCCCAACATATCAAGGTGTGCTTTGCAGGCATTCCTAAGACAGCATTTAGTTTTCGGTGGATAAAATTATACTCCTTGCGCTCTTCAGCTCTCAGGTGTATGCAGGCCAAAAAGCAGCAATAGCAGCTAATGCCCTGTTAGCCAAGAAACCTGATGAGAATAAACCAAGTCAAAATTTGGCACTGATCATGGAGAAATCCGTTTTACAACAATCATATCTCCTGTGATGGAATAAGCAGACCTCATCAATCCCGGTTCAAGGTATCTAATCCCCATTCTGGAGCTATATACAATTTTTAAGTGTTACCAAATGGTTGTCTGCTTCCTGCAAAGCATCCCTTGAAAATGCAGAATATAATCTAGGTGCTTTGAATGTAGTCAATGACTCTGCAGAACATGGCATAAAATAGCATCTAATTTTCTTCAGGCATCAAAGAATGAAACTAAATATAAAAATGTATTCCATATTGTTGAAGAGTGGCCACAAAAAACTCCCATATCTGAGAAAGGTAAAAAGCCATTCGTATAAAATGTCCATTGGAAAATCTGTTATTGGCACTGTGTTTGTGTGTCCAAAGATAACAATTTGCATTGGAAACATGATTAATCTTAATAGTGATGAGTTTCAGCAAGAATTAGTTATTTGATTGGTTCTTTTTATTTGTAGTTGGGTAATTAAATTAATTGATATAATTTCATTTAATAACAAAATATGACAATTGAACAACTGACCCCATGCTTGGATCTAAATTTTTTACGTGATTAGCACGTTTCACATAATAGGACATCAGTAATTTTGAAGTATTGGTGTACTTTATTACTTTTAATGATAGCAGTGTAGTAATGCTTGAGAACTATTGATATGTGCTTTCATTAATCTAGCTTCTTTTTTTCTTTTTTTCACTGGTTGTTTGCAACTGTATATTGATACTTGACTCAATGGAGCACTTTATCTATCCAGTAAAACTGGTTAATATAAAAGTTCTTTAAATTATTTTTGCAATAGATGTTAATATTTACAATCCTTGTGGTCTTCCTTGTCAAATAAAAAAGCTGATATACAGGTTTTCCACAGTATTCATCATCATTTGAACCCGGAGTTTCAAATCTTTTGGTGGGATACCTAAATATTGATTGATTTCCATGAAAATGAGCCTGACAGAGTATGTTGGCATGAAGAACAAATTGGGAACTAAGACAGACTAAAGTTTTGTGCTTGAAAATGTCATCAGGCAGCTGATGCACCCTAATGGGAGTCAGAACAACCCCCCCCCCCCCGGCACTTACTAGCTGTAATAAAAATTCTAGAAACAATTCCTTGACCCCCAAAGCATGCCACAATCTTAAATTATAGTTTAATTAGTGTATAGCTGTAGTGTAAGTGGGCAATTTTTTAAGAGCATAACCCCCTCCCCATAAAGTCACATCTGAATACGGCCCTGGTCTGCTTCAAGTTTCATAAAATAAGGTCGACTCTAGGTTCACGCCTTCACTAATAAAAGGATTTTAACAAGTTAAAATTGTTCAGTGGACAAGTAGATGGAAAGTCCCAATTGACGGTTTCTGTGATTATATGCATTGTCTCAAATTCTTCAATGGAAATTTACTTGACACTTAGTGAGAACTGTGTCTATTGACTATTGACAGGTTCTTAACATGCTCAAGTGCAATTAACTGTCTCTGAACTGTCAGCTCACACCAATGGTCTAGCAATTGGTTTGCAATGAGTCTCTTGCATACTTGGCTTTCATTGGACAACAGTGACGTATTTCCGGCTAGTGCAAGACGCCCGGGAAAGTCGAAAATGGCGGCCTCTGTAGTTCACAACACCGAGCTAATAAATACCGGATATTACTTTACCAGTGCTTATATACAAATTATATATAGCGGGGATTGGTTTCAATGGACCCAAGTTAACATCTGAGAAGTAAAGTGCAAAAGGGTTTAGTTCCCCTTTAAACATATTTACATTATGTACAATGGTATTATAATAGTCCAGCACTTGCATATAGTCATGACTGCTACCGCTGCCTGACTAGAGTTTGACTTAGTAAATTTAGATGAATACATCCAGCAACATAGTAGGTTGTAAGTTGTAAGTTATCAGGCCTCTACCATTGCCTGACTGTTTATCCAAAAGGTGGTGGAATGTTCTGTTATTCAGGTTTCAAATCTCTACAATACAAACTAGTCAAGGCAGCTGTCACTGCCTGACTTTGGTCTACAATTTAATAAAGTTGGATCCTGATTTTGTCTTATAGTTTCCGGGACAGGGCAAGAAGGAATGCAGCTACTGCTACAGTTCCTCCGAGGAATTTACAAAATTTGGCCTCTACTGCAGCCAATCTTGAGATTCGGGGTTATATCTATATCTTTGTGTTGCAAGTGTTTTGTCTAATCGATTTTTGAATGACACATGTTGTGGCAATTTGTTCCACGAACTGACAGTGCTTATAGAGAAACAGTTTTTCCTGGTGTTCAGCCTCTGGACCTGTCGCTCACACAATTTCATGTTGTAGGATCTACCTTGTCTAGTTGCTCTTGTTAACAGTGGACTACATGCAGTGTATGCATCTTATCCAGGCAAGAGCGATGATGCTGAAATGTCTTTTCATATGAATGTCCGAAACAAAAATATAAGATTAAGAACTACATTCCTGCCAAAATTATGACTGTTTTCCTTGTAAGTCATCCATATTATGAAAGTGGATCTGGTGATGGAAGTGGTGCATATTATGAAAGTGGCACAAATTATGGAAGTAGCTCATATTATGATGGTGGCTCATATTATGGCAGTGCCTCAGGAAGGGATGCTTCATATTATGGAAGTGGTATCAACTACGGAAGTGGCTCATATTATGGAAGTAAATCTGGCGATGGAAATGGCTCATATTATGGTAGTGGCTCATATTGACTTTATCACGTTAGTGGATCAAACTACATTGTCTGTAGTATGTAGATTGAATTTGTAATTTTTTTTATCAGGCTATCTTTATCGGATTTTGGCAATATCATTGAAATAAAATTTGAACAGCTTCACTTATTTTTCTTATTTTCTGACACTCAGTGCATATAATAAAATCAGTTCTTGCTGTGGTTGAATGAGAATTAGGCATAACCAATATGATCATTAAAGCGAAAATACGATAATAATTGAACACTAGTCTCTCTATGCTATTTAAAGATCTTTCTTGTTTAAGGTGGGGCAGCCAATGTTATTGAAGAACGTTGCACGGATATTTTTTTTTCTGAAAAATAAATTCCTGTTGGATATTTATACTAAAATACTCTATTTTCGACTATTCACTACAAAAGTACTGCATCATTCTACCAAGTTTATTTGCTTCCCGAACGAGTTATAAACTGCAAAACTGCAAAGAGCACTGAACTGTAAATGCTCTAACAATTCTTTTAAAAAAACTGTCTCCCAGTTCCATTGCAAATGAACAAGAGTGAATTATGTGCAACTGCGTCTTCTTGTTAAATACGAGCAATTGTTAATCTAGTGAAAATATAGCAATATTGGTAATCAGTAGTAGTTTACGGCCACATTGATTAAATAACAAAATAAGATGAGACTCAGTTTGGATATAACAATATTAGAAACTGGGATCCCTGGATTATAACGCTTCAGACCAAGGATACACATTTAACCATTGTATAATTGTATATTGTAGGTATTAAGGATGTGTGTATGTATGTAAGTATGTAAGTATGTATGTATGTATGTATGTATGTATGTATCTATCTATCTATCTATATCTATCTCTATCTATCTATCTATCTATCTATCTATATATCTATCTGTCTATATATCTATCTATCTATCTATCTATCCATCTGTAGTTATGACAGATATGAGCCTAAACGTGGATATCCCCATACTGGTACTGCAACAGACGATATACTGAACATTTAAATAGTCCCTTAAATAGTCCCATCATAATTTCATCTCATAACACAGTTAGACACCATAGTGACCATACACACCAAAGCCACTAGGTGGATAGAACTGTATTTGCCTGGCTTTTTCCTTGATAATTGTCATCCCATAAGACACACAAAATGACTTCTCCACCTCTGCTAAAAGTTATCAGGCGGACATCAATTATAACTATAGAAGAATTAAAAAAAATGTCCACTTGTTTTTTTCCGTCATATTTACCATAAATGGCATTGACCAGCACAAAATTGACAAAAGTGTTAGGAAAAAGATTACTTGTCTGTGACAGTGACAAATTGCTATTATGATGACACAAAGGGCAAACTTTTTTCATCAGAAAGATAAGAAACTTGGAAGTTCATTGTTACAGAGAGTGGTTTTTATTGGTCATAAAGTTGGAATTTATTTTAGCATTTGTCAATTGTTCACAGCTACAGACTTTCTATGATAAAATATGACCGAAAAAATAAATCCGTTCTTTTATGGATAATTATAGTGAATTTAGTTTTTAACCCTCAGCAAACGAAGTTCGAAAAGGGTTTTTGTTATCATCAATGTCTGTCCGATGGGCGGACCTAACAAAATTTTGTACAGTAATACTCTATATGGCCTAGTGGTGTCTTTCGATAGTCACATTGACATATGTCGGCTATGTTTTACAAAACTTTGAAAAAAAATAAAAATTGTTTCGTTTCCGGAGCAGAACTCTGCGCCTACATACTTAAAACATTGTCCTTTTGGGGGTCTCATTGCCGTAAATACTATAGAATTTTCAAAATTAGGGCAAAATAGAGAAAGTTCCTACTTTTTCAAACCTCAAACCTCCATACAAATGACACTATTTACCTTACATAATGACATGTCTAAATTATAGTATTTCTACTTTTCAACCTTAATTTGATATTCATTTAATGCTGATTAAATAATAATGGAAAATCAGAAAAAAATGCTAAAACTTGTGTTAAATGTTGAGTTTCCGGGAGCATAACTCTAGCATGAATGCACTAACCCTACAACATTTTTATTTTATATGTTATTACCTATATAACTATATAACTTAGTTGCACATTTTGATAGTCAAATTGACATATCTCAGCTGTGAATTAAAATATTAAGTGAAAAATGAAAAGAAAAACATAAAAATTTCTTTTCCAGACTGCAGGACTACTGCACCTACAATGTCCTACATGCATACAAAACATAATAATAACAATATGTCTAAAATAGCTTACAGATACCTTTTTGGGGTTTCATGACCATCAATGACAGATCATTTTATAGAATAAGGAAAATATGAAAATTTGGTACTCTTTCAAACCCTCATATCAATGACTCTATGACATTTTGCCTATGATATATCTAGATTATAGTACTTTCCCTTTTAAGCTTCACTTTGACATTTCTTTCATGCTTCTTATTTCTAATAATAATGGGAAATCTCGAAAAAATGCTAAAAAATTTCTTGCTTCCTTCATATTCCTTAGCTTCCCATACTTTGCAATGACCGCCGTAAACGTTGTACAATTCATGTGCATACAATTATTAAATATTTGATCATAGTATTGCCATGCTCAACCCATTCAGCAGTTTTTGTTTATAATTAGCAATTTCATAATAATTTGTTGCATAATGATCTATTCCATACAAAATAAACCTTTAAGATTCGTATTTATTTATATTAAGACTTTATGTATTTAAATAAAAGGAAATGCAAACCTTAAAGGTTCATTTTGTGTATACCCAACATCTTTATGTGGCATAACATTGTTGCTGAATTTCATATATATTCCTTAGGATCATTGCCATAGCCAAATGACATGCTATTGTGCTGATAATTCTAGTGAACTGAATACTCCTTATTGTGCATAAAATCTTTGAAACAGAACAATTAAATGACATGAACAGGATAGACAATGCTTTTTATGCTCACTTGGCTTTACTCTGAACAGAATGGATAGCTGTTAATACAGGGTTCCTGCAGTATTACCTTCATAAGAAGAAAGATATTTGCAAGACATTATAATATCATGCGCACATGAATAACAAGACCACTAATATATATATATAATTTTTATTGACAATCTCAATATCATGAGTTGATACATGTGTCAAATATAGTAATATACACCAGTATTTTCAATGTCATCATCCAAAAACAAGCAGGGTATTGGCTATTAAGCAATAAAATAAATGCAGTTCTTGTTTATCTAAAGAAAGTTCATAATTTCTATTCATTAATTTTGACCAAATCGTCTGAGTATAAAAATGTGGATGTTAATACCCAAGTATATTTGCATCAAAATAAGACAATGTAAGACTTGACGGGCCTTACTTTTAACAAAAATCAAGTACGACTTTATCAGACTGTATTATTTTACGCTCACAATAAAATGAACAAACGAAGAAATTCAAGAGTTAAAAAAATAGGACATCTTGGGACTACATAGCATTGCGTAACAGACTATGTAGGCCAAGTGACAATTTTTTCGATTCATCGCACACACTACATGAGCACCCAAGAAATAAGATTTTGTAAAACATAGCCAAGATAATATGTCAGTGTGGCTATCACAAGGCACCACTAGGCCATGCAGAGTGTTACTTTATAAAATTTCATTGGAGCAACTGCATAAGTGTTCGAGTTCTGCTCAAGAAACGAACGAAAACTGAACAATTTTAATGATGCCTGTATAGCATGTGGGATTCGCTGAGGGTTTAGCTGCAGCGCAACCTATGTTTGTCTATAGTATTACTGTTAGTACGAAAAGTTTATGACAGCAAGAAAATTTGTCCAAATGATGATGGTAAAATTATTCTTACTTGTGGGGGTGGCCTAGAAATATGACATTACTGAGTAAGACTTATTGCATCATTGCATAGCACACACTTTTCATCAGTGGATGCAACATGCAGATCATCTGCCATTGGAAAATACCTTTTTCTATTAATCAGGATAATAAATTATACTTTGGTGATAATAAAATCAATATATAAAACTATAAATCTTGTACAATGAGGCTTTAATGCAGTAACATATCAAATATTATTCAATGTATGTACTGCAACTGTATGAACTGCAACTGCTCAAATCATCATCTTTAACATCACTGCAACTACCATGGCATTCGTTACACCCTTTGTGTTTGGCATGGCCCTTCTAACTACTTTACACAGTGCATCTCTGCCAGAAAATGCTGCTGCAAATGCTGTAGCTGCTGCTGGTAAAGCCAAACCAGAAAAGGGACAATCTGTCGCCAATAGACCACCCTCTAGTGTCGTGCTTGTTGGGATAAATGACAACACTAATGTTGTTGAAGCACAATCTGCAACAACAAATGTTCCCACTGGGACAAATGGAGATACTACTGCTAATGACGGAAAATATGTGACAAGTAGCTCACCTGCTGGGACAAATGCTAATACTGCTGTCGGTGAAGGACAATACGTGACAAATAGCTCACCTACTGGGACAAATGCTGTTACTGCTGTCGGTGAAGGACAATACGTGACAAATAGCTCAACTACTGGGAAAAATGCTGTTACTGCTGTCGGTGAAGGACAATACGTGACAAATAGCTCACCTACTGGGACAAATGCTGTTACTGCTGTCGGTGAAGGACAATACGTGACAAATAGCTCACCTACTGGGACAAATGCTGTTACTGCTGTCGGTGAAGGACAATACATGACAAATAGCTCACCTACTGGGAAAAATGCTGTTACTGCTGTCGGTGAAGGACAATACGTGACGAATAGCTCACCTGCTGGGACAAATGCTGTTACTGCTGTCGGTGAAGGACAATACATGACAAGTAGCTCACCTACTGGGACAAATGCTAATACTGCTGTCGGTGAAGGACAATACGTGACAAGTAGCTCACCTACTGGGACAAATGCTAATACTGCTGTCGGTGAAGGGCAATACGTGACAAGTAGCTCACCTGCTGGGAAAAATGCTAATACTGCTGTCGGTGAAGGACAATACGTGACGAATAGCTCACCTGCTGGGACAAATGCTAATACTGCTGTCGGTGAAGGACAATACGTGACAAATAGCTCACCTACTGGGACAAATGCTGTTACTGCTGTCGGTGAAGGACAATACGTGACAAATAGCTCAACTACTGGGAAAAATGCTGTTACTGCTGTCGGTGAAGGACAATACGTGACAAATAGCTCACCTACTGGGACAAATGCTGTTACTGCTGTCGGTGAAGGACAATACGTGACAAATAGCTCACCTACTGGGACAAATGCTGTTACTGCTGTCGGTGAAGGACAATACATGACAAATAGCTCACCTACTGGGAAAAATGCTGTTACTGCTGTCGGTGAAGGACAATACGTGACAAATAGCTCACCTGCTGGGAAAAATGCTAATACTGCTGTCGGTGAAGGACAATACGTGACGAATAGCTCACCTGCTGGGACAAATGCTGTTACTGCTGTCGGTGAAGGACAATACATGACAAGTAGCTCACCTACTGGGACAAATGCTAATACTGCTGTCGGTGAAGGACAATACGTGACAAGTAGCTCACCTACTGGGACAAATGCTAATACTGCTGTCGGTGAAGGGCAATACGTGACAAGTAGCTCACCTGCTGGGAAAAATGCTAATACTGCTGTCGGTGAAGGACAATACGTGACGAATAGCTCACCTGCTGGGACAAATGCTAATACTGCTGTCGGTGAAGGACAATACGTGACAAGTAGCTCACCTACTGGGACAAATGCTAATACTGCTGTCGGTGAAGGGCAATACGTGACAAGTAGCTCACCTACTGGGACAAATGCTAATACTGCTGTCGGTGAAGGACAATATGTGACAAATAGCTCACCTACTGGGACAAATGCTAATACTGCTGTCGGTGAAGGACAATATGTAACCACTGATGCACCCACTGGGAAAACTGGTGGTACTGCTGTTGTTAATGAATAATTTAGCTGTTCTACAAAGAGAGAAAATAAGACAATGTAGAAGCAAATGTTCACTGAGATGAGATCAAGCAATTCCTGCATTTACTAATCAATCCTTCTCAGTTTTTATTTAGTGGTGATGATTTAGTTTGTTTGTCTTGATGAGTAGAATAAGCTTATTGGGTTTAAAAAGGTTGAATTTGGGTGCTTGTAATCTTTGAATAAAGTTTTCAGTATTGTAAATGAAACATATAGCTGGCTTACATTGTATGGTAGGTGTTTCCGTTCCAATAATAGATGTGCTTGTCTGTAAACAGCTGTCATCCTGAAACCAAGAGGCTGTAGTTGCAAAGGTTCCATTGACAGCTGTGATATAGCCTCACAGAACATGTTGCAGATCACGCATGTATGTATAGAATTGTATTGGTATCATAATATCAAATTGATACATGTGTCATCACAGCAGAAATAAAAAGTAAAATAAAGGAGACACATCGTAAAAAGTAAGAAGAATGAAATAAATAAGTAGCACTATATGACTCATAGTAGTTAATGTCCATCATAGTCAGTCTAGAAACTTCCACTGCACCTGATATTAAACAATTAAGGGATTAATTATTGTTAATACTGAAAACAAAGCACCAAACACTTAATTTTAGCAGAACCAATGAGATGTAAACATCAGTACTAAAAACGAAGCATCAGATATTTACACGACATACTATGACTATATTCAAACATGTCAAATGATATCAAATGACAAGTAATATATGAAATGGCTATACAAAATGACATACGAAATGAATGACCTACAAAAACAGACAAATACAAATATATACAATATTAAATCACATAGAAAAGCAGATATACACAAATATACATATATCTATATATACAAGATCATCCATGGAAGCAGTTCAGTTAATGTGCCGCCAGCCAGAACCAGGCGACATTTAAATAACCACACAAAAAAAAAGA
Organism: Alitta virens; assembly: GCA_932294295.1. NCBI lineage: Eukaryota > Metazoa > Annelida > Polychaeta > Phyllodocida > Nereididae > Alitta > Alitta virens. Next base: position 26,754,043 of record OW028580.1, on the reverse strand, counting down.
AGGAAAGGAAACATTTTATTTCACTGTCTGACTTTAATGCTACTTCAGACTGTAGGAATTAACCAACAGCAAAGTTTAGGTCAATAATCTTATAAACTAATGCAATATTAAGGTGTGAGATCTAAGTCGAAACCACACTATATTACATTTCACTGATTCAGGCAGTGTATAATTTAGATAAGGCTCTATTCTAATGTCATTCTTGAAGATTTCTGAGTTTTGCACTTAGTGTATCAATAATCTCAGTCAGGCAATTATTTTGTGAAAGCTGGAATTGTCAGGATCAGTATTTAGAGTATATGTGACTTTATAAAGACAGCATGGAACACCTCTTTGATGTAACTCAGTCTGGAATTGAAACAGTTGCATAACAGTGAAGGACATGAATTTGATCTTATCCTACCTAGAGATTCTATTGCTGAGGCATATTGTCTAACTATCAGTGGAAATCTGCCTGTTTTGAAATTCATGATGCACACTTTGCTACCAAAGTACAGTCCGTGACTCACATCTCATTGCGACTTCTTCTGATCTGAGGTGCCTGGCAGATCTCGCCTGCAACAAGCATCAATACATTTTTTAAAGGTGAAAAAAATTTGAGTGACTAAAAAAATCATTTTTCACCTGAAGTTAGTTTTTCACTAGATGCAAAGTAGTTTGAAGTTGTACAATTGGTTCCATGTTCAAATTGTCAGTCTGAAGCTTAGCCAGCTTATATGAACAGCTGCTAGAGGCAGACATAATGATCAGATGATAAGGCTTGGAGTCCACACCATGATATACATTTACCCCATTGGGGGGTCTTTTACTTGCCTCAGCATAGATACTGAGCATAAGGCACCTTCAATTTAACACCTCATGCAAACAACATTCAGCTGTCATAAAGAGTGCTTTGTCCAGGTTTGAACCTTTAGCAGAGCCGGCCAATATGGAATTGGTGGATGCCTTAACCATAAGGCTGCAGCTGCTTAAAATAATTTAAGCAACATTTTTTTATTGTCCACAGTGCTGCCTGTTAGTGGCCTAATAACTTAATATTGAAGTCTCCCTGCATCATAACATGATATATGCATAAGTTGCTACAAGCGCACTACATACATATATATGACCATTTTCAGTGAAGTTAACCAGTATGATTTAAATAATTTCGCTGACATCACATTGAAAATGCAAACAAATGTCATCTAATAATATCACAAAACTGAACATTTAATCAATCATACTGAAATGGAGGTCATATGTATTATGTGGTGGTTGAGACATGTAATTAGTCTATTACTTAACAAATTTTATGCAATATACATATTAACTGCCACATGGCAAATATGTTATGACTTTTTTGATTAATCTGGATGATTTGTTAGAAACCTTTAGCTAATAAATATATATGTAATGAGTTCTTAATCCTGTGTTATAAAACTGTAACATAAACTGTATTTTATCTATTTGATAATTGAAACATATCATATGTAATGGTACTTAAAATGCTATGATGACTTTTTTCATCCTAGACTAATAAATAATTATAATGAGTTTTAATCCCGTACTATTAAACTGAAACATAAAATATGTATTATCCATTTGTCAATAGCTATATAATATGGAAGCTGCAATAACTGAAACTGGTGATACAGTCACAACGATCTATGCTGATACCACTGTTGGTGAACGACAAGCTGTGACAACTGACTGGCATAATGTTTTATTTCTCCTTATTTGATTACTTACAAAATCTGGGCTAAATAATTCATAAATCATATAATTACAATATAAATGTTCACACACGTATTAATGGGGTTATTATAATCACAAATTTGCATTTTACACCTGATATCCGAGGAATCTTGAGAAAATAATAATAAAAAAAACTATTTTGGATAATTACACCAACACAAAACAAATAGAGCGAAGCCTAATAATAATAATAATAAAAGAATATATATATATATACATATTAGGTTATAAGAAGTGATGGATGAAGGAGATACTCAGAATACTGAGATTTTATCATTTAGATGTGAATATGAGTAATGAAACACTTAAACTAGAGCACATATTAAGGTGTGCAACATTTGACAGCTGACATTATCAAAGCGGACGTTCCTTAACCACGACGACCGGAGTGCATAACTTTGTGAAAAGTTGATCAAATTTCCGTGCCGCCTTTGAATAAGCCATCCCAAAACAACAAACCATGGCCATGACTGGCATGTGGAATTAATAAAGAAAAGGATGATTGGTTTCTGGGAACGTGCTGTCGCAACTTAGGCAGTAGCATTATGATTATCAGTTGTATTATACTCCACCATGTGACTTTTTCTATTGTTCTCAGGAGGCATATAACCAAAGATAATGTTAGTTAACTCCGTCCTGAGTGCAAGCTGTAATTTAATTGCTTAATAACAGCTGTCAAACAAATCAAACAAGCAAACAAATTTAGCAAATACATCTATTGGAGTATAAGTTTTATAATTATGTTATCTCTCATAGTCAGGAGTTAACCAACCTTTTTATTGGTTATATCCCTCTGCCTTCGGCATCGTGATATAATTAACCAACATTTTAGTTAACTCCCTCCTATTTCAGACATAACTATTACTTAGACCATTTCCCCAGTGTCCCAGGTGTTCAGTGGCTTAAATGAACACTTAAACAAAGGCCACCAGACCCAAATTGTACAAAGCTGGCTTGTAGATTAACTCCAAGGCCTGACCTATATGCAACTTGCATGAACAGGCTTAACTTCGACAAATACCTGCTCCTACCAGTCTGCCAAGTAAGAACACATAAATCAAAAGTACCGAAGGTTAGTGTCATGTACAGGAACAGTCCAAGAAACAAAAAGCACTGTTCTCTCTGTAGTACCTGCTCGGTTGTAGATGAGTACCAATTAATGGTAAGTGCCAACACCTCATGGTCAAGCTGATGTGGCCAAGTATATGATTGTCCCTTTGTCACTGCATGCAAGACAATTTGTGCATTAGTGTTGTCCAGGCATATACGCTGTATCGTTTTAAATAGGTATTGAATGTTGTATCTTGTACTTTCTTAAGATTTGATATCTGTACTTGGCTAGAAATTAAGCTATACAAGGAGTGCGGCTAAATGAACTCCTAATTATCAATTATGATTTGGTTATGATCCCGGCTGGTGCTACTTTGTGAACTGGACGTGCTCTGTAAATAGTTTTGACTTTGTATCTTGATTTTCTTGTATGTAGGCTGTAATACTGAAAAAATGTGTAGAACATACTGTTTGTGCTGGTGGTAACAACTACTTAAAAATATGTATATCACGACTAGAATGTAGAACTGTAACATAATTTTCGGCACTAGCTGAAATAACTTATTTGTTCTTGAACAAACCAATGAGAGTATAATAATAATAAAAGCATCTTAAATAAAAAGTCCATATTAGTGATATAATAAAAATTAAATTACATAGCATACTGAGTGGCTTAAATAAGAGAGGTCTTAAATATGTAGGCATGTGTGGTTAGATGTCATTTGAACTTTGACAAGAGAAAACTCTTGTCTCCATGTTTGAACACAGGAAGAGATGCTGCCATTAAACTTTTGTTTAAATTTCTGTTTCCTCCTGGGTGTGCCCTCTTCTCCTTCCAGTTCCTGTTGTTCTCACTCTCCGATCTTTAGTGGCCATGTTGTTGATGTCCAACAATACTTTAAAATATTTATTTAAATGGTATGCAAAGTTTATGCACCATGTGGATTAAGTAACATGTGGTAAGGATCACTTATTTCATTAATTTGGCTGTTTTGTTTAAGGCTTACAACAATTAATTATTGCATTAAAATATTAATCCTCTAACATAAATACATATTTACAGGAAGAAAAAAACACATATATAGATATGCAAAAAAAAGTTTAGTAAAAAAAAATACACTTTTTCTCATTATATAACAAGAGAAAAAATAATTGCTTATCAGTTTTAATGTATGTAGGCTACTGCAGAATGCGTTGAGTCTACTTCAACATCTACTTTACCAAGACTACCACAATGAAATCTTTGATTAGAACTTGTGTTCCTTTCATGGCACTTGTGTTTAACGCTAGATCATTCAGTCATTATTGGGAAGCTCAACATTATAAACAAATAAATAATTTGTATTTTATCCAACTTTAATGTAATTGTCTGAAAACGTGTGTCATTTGATACAATTGCATTCATCCCCTCATTGAACTACCATTTGGAAGTTAAATAGTGCATAATAAAAGAGATTTTGGTAATTAAAAAATAACTTTTGGTAATTATGAAACAAAGTTTTGGTTATGACAAATTGGGAAAAAAAGTTGTATAATTTAAAAATAACTTTTAGTAATTAGGAATTACCAAGTGTTGTTTAACTTTTGGTAATAACCAAAAACTATTCTTCATTATTGCCAAAAACTTTTTTGCAATTACCTGAAAACTTTCCACAATTATCAAAATTCTTTTCGTAATTACCAAATTAAAATTTATGTTTTCAGTTGGCAGCAATACGTTTCCATAGAAAATAGTATCACAAGTGTTAGTTTTTGCACTTTATTAGCAAACAATATAATCAATGTGCACTGTTAGCTGGTTAGCATGATAAAATATGGTGAACTCTAGTAAGCTGTAAATGCCTAAAGCCAGCCACTTATGGCTGGCTTTAGGCATTTACAGCTTACTAGAGCTGGATCACAACCGACAGAGCCAAGGAATCCATTCGCCCTTGTATCCTGTTGGGAACTGATGGCTACTGTATCCTGTTATGAATAAACTGCGTAAATAAAAGAGTGGATTTTGTCGTGTCTGCATCAACAGTAATAACAACATTACAGAGAGACACAGCAAGATGAATGAGGAGGAGAAGAGAACTCGTGCAGGGAAGAAGTCTGCTGTGACCAAAGAAATCAACAGCATCAACAAGTTCATTGCAGAAGAGGATGCAACTCAAGTAGAAGATAAGCTTCCTTCTCTGACTGATAAGTTTAACGAATTTGAAATATGTCATGAAAAGATTCACACTACTCTGATAGAAGAAGCTGAAATAGATCAGAGTGATCAGTACTTTGTTGAAGTTCAGAACAATTACATCAAGACTCTTACTTCAGCCAAAAAGTGGCTTAAAGGTATGGCTCGAGTCAAGGCTTCTGCTGATGTAATACCTGCAAAGCCAGAACCTGATGTGAGTCGCACTGAGTCCTACAAGCCAGATGTGAGTCATGCTGAGTTCTACACCATGATGAATCTGCCGAAGGTCGAGATTGAACATTTTGATGGGAACCCCATGAATTATCACAGTTTTATGGCTCTCTTCAATGAACATGTTCACAAGACAAACTTAGAGCCTAGTGTTAAGTTGACCAGACTTCTACAATACACAACCGACAGAGCCAAGGAATCCATTCGCCCTTGTATCCTGTTGGGAACTGATGGCTACTGTGAGGCTCTCAAAACACTTGAGCGGAGATTTGGTAACAACTTGCTCATCTCAGATCATGTCATCAAGAGTGTCAAGTTTGGGAAGCCTGTTAAATCAACAGAAGATCTCCAGAAGCTAGCAGATGACTTGAACAATTGCAAAGCTACGCTCTCATCCATGAACAGACTTCATGAAGTCGACACACAGTCTAGTATAGTCGAGATTGTCAACCGTCTTCAGCCTTATTTGCGCAACAGGTGGAAACGACAGGCACTTGAGTTCAAGAGGACGAAGGAGGTGTACCCAAACTTCTCAGAGTTTGTGAAATTCATCACTGTGCAAGCCGATGAAGCATCTGATCCAGTGTATGGTGCCGTGGGATCTTCTGTTAAGCCAACATCAGACTTTAAGTCCAAGCTTAAAACTTCAACGTCGTTTACTACTACAACTGAACGTAAGATGTCTACATGTGTAGCTTGTGACCAGACTCATCGATTGTTCTACTGCGACAAGTTCAAGAGCATGAGACCTTACGAGAGGCTACAGTTAGTCAGGAAACACAAGTTATGTGAGAACTGTCTCTTAGACAACCATACTACCATAAACTGTAGAAAACCTTCAGTGTGCAGTGTCCCAGGTTGTGGGCTAAAGCATACTAAGTTTGTGCATGTATCTTATGAGAAATCCAACGTCTCAACTCCAGTTGTTACTAAATCACTTGATAATCTTAGTTCTGTAAAGGTTAATCAAACTGAGACTGTCACTCCAAATGTTACTCATACCAGTGTAATTGTACCTGTAGTTAAAGTTGTAGTGAATAGTAAAACTGAAACATGTGCATTACTTGATAATGCGTCCACCAGTAGCTTCTGTACAGAGAGATTGATCAATGTTTTAGGTGTCGATAGTAAAGTTGTAGATTATATGCTCAATACAATTGGTACTTCACAACATAAACAATCAAAGATGGTAAACTTGACCTTGACATCTGTAAGTTCTGAATCATGTATCACTCTGTCCAATGTATATGTTGTCAAAGACATACCAGTGAATCTTCCTAGTGTTGATATTCAATCATATTCTCACTTAAATGATCTTTTTGTTGACAATGGCAATTCAGTTGACATTCTTATAGGTCAAGACCACACAGAGGCACTTATTCCATTGGAGGTCCGGAGAGGTGATACTGGAGACCCGTTTGCTGTTAGGACCCTCCTTGGGTGGTCTTTGAATGGTCCTGTTACAGTAGGTGGTCCTGTGAGCAATAGCGTAGTGTCACATTTCATAACTGCTTCAAGTCTTGAAGGTAACATTCAGAAACTATGGGACATAGAGGGCGCTGGTGTATTTAGTGAAGAATTATCTTGGTCAAATGATGATAGAAGTGTGATTAGGTTATGGGATGAACAATGCAAACTAGTTGATGGGCATTATGAGCTTCCAGTGCCATGGAAGCCAAATGTTACATTTCCAAATAATTATGTTGTTGCTGATTCCAGACTGAGGTCACTCCTCAAGAATCTTGATAAACGCGGTCTGATGGAACGATATCATGAAGAGATAAATAAGATGGTTGCCAGTGGTTATGCTGAAATTGTTCCAGATCATGAGCTGTGTAGTAGTGAGAAGACTTGGTACTTGCCGCATCAGGCGGTAATTACTGAGAAGAAGCCTGACAAAGTTTGGGTCGTGTTTGACTGCTCTTCCAAGTTTATGGGTGAGTCATTGAATGAAAAGGCTTTCCAAGGTCCTGATATTAATAACAAATTACTGAATGTTTTATTGAGATTTCACCAACACAGTTTGGCAATCATGGCAGACATCGAGTCGATGTATAATCAGGTCAAGATCCCAGCTTGTGATCGTGATGCTTTGAGATTTCTGTGGCCAGACAGATCTGGTAATACTGTACAATACCGCATGACATCTCACTTATTCGGTGGTGTGTGGTGTGCATGTAGTTCAACTTATGCTCTCCGCCGTGTAGTTAGAGATGATGATGACATTGATGATATTGTTTGTAAAACAATCTTTGATTCTTTTTATGTTGACGATTGTTTGCAGTCCGTTTGTGAGGAGTCAGATGCCTTCCAAGTGGTATTTGGCACTAAAGCAGCACTTTCTAGAGGTGGGTTCAGAATCACAAAATTCATTTCGAATAATGAGGCTGTCTTGTCTAGTATACCTGTAGAAGATAGGGCCAAGGAAGTGAAGGAATTTGGTCAAGAGTCACACAGTAAAGCATTAGGAATCAGTTGGGACGTCATGAATGATGAGTTCTATTACAAAGGTGATGTAAAGGTTAGTGATGTTGTCACAAAACGTAGCATGCTCAGCCTGATTGCATCCACGTATGATCCTTTAGGTCTGGTAAGTCCAGTGTTAGTTACTAGTAGGATGATATTCCAAGAGGCTACTCGTTTAAAGTTGGACTGGGACACTCCAGTGCCCTTGGATTTACAGCGTAAGTGAGACACTTGGCTAAAGTCACTTGGTGATTTAGATTTGATTAGAATTCCAAGATGTGTCAAGCCTACTTTTTTTGATAATAGTGTCATTCAGCTGCATCACTTCAGTGATGCCAGCCTATTTGCATATGGTTCTTGTTCCTATGTTAGGTGCATTGATAGACAAGGTCATATTCAAACTGCATTGTTGATGAGTAGAAGTAGGTTAACACCCATTAAGTCTATTACTATTCCAAGATTAGAATTGCAAGCAGCAGTTCTGTCAGCCAAGGCTGATCACTTACTCAGAAATGAGTTGAACTTGATGATCGTAGAGTCATATTTCTGGACTGATAGTGAAATCACACTAAAGTACATTAAGAATGACTCCAGCAGGTTTCACATATTTGTTGCCAATAGGGTCAGCATCATTACAAGCCTCACTAACTCATCCCAATGGTTTCATGTTGCAGGAACTGATAACCCCGCTGATCTTATCACCAGGGGCCAGAGTCCTAAAAGTATGAATGTTAAAAAGTGGTTGCAGGGACCCCAGTTTCTCAAGATTTACAAGTCTGAGTGGCCTGTGCAACGTGCTGACGAAGTGTTGTCTCATGATGACCCAGAGGTCAAGACTAATGCCAAGGTAACTTGTAATACAAGGGTTGATCATCATCCTATTGATGTTCTTGTGTCACATTACTCAAGTTGGCATAAACTGAAACGTGCAGTAGCTTGGTGGCGACGTTTGTGTCAGGTACTGAATTCTAAAGGTCAGTTGAAGTTTGACAAGGGTCTCTCTGTCTGTGAAGTCAGGCAAGCAGAAGTGACAGTGCTGAGACACATCCAGAGCCAGTCATTCAGAGATGAGATTGGTAAGCTCACTCTTGGTAAGACTTTACCTAAAACGAGTCCAATCAGAGATCTGTTACCTGTGCTGAATAGTGATGGAGTTTTATGTGTAGGTGGCAGACTTACACATGTTGACCTGTCAAATGGTGTAAAGCACCCTGTGATTATCTCTCATAGGCATACAGCAGCAGTTCTGCTTGTTAGGGATTTGCATAATGTGGCACATTTGGGTACTGAGTGGACTTTAAGTCTCCTTCGCTCAAAGTTTTGGGTCACTAGGGCACGTTCACTCATCAAAACTGTTAGGAGAGCTTGTGTTACGTGTAAGAAGTTGTATGGTGTTACATGTACACAGTTGATGTCGGATCTGCCTCCAGAGAGGTTAGAGGCTGGTAAACCTCCCTTTTCATACACAGGCATTGATTGCTTTGGACCGTTTCTGACAAAATACGGTAGGTCTGAGGTGAAGAGATATGGCATAATCTTCACTTGTTTGACAACTCGAGCTGTCCATCTCGATAAATTGGATAGTTTGGACACCGATTCATTCTTGAATGGGTTTTGTAGATTTATGGCCAGGAGAGGTACTCCACTGAAAGTCTTTTGTGATAATGGTACCAACTTTGTTGGGGGTCATTCTGAGATTGCTAGGTCCATGAGTCAGTTAGATGCTTGTCGTGTTCACTCATACAGTGTTAGTTGTGACATAGAGTGGCACTTCAATCCTCCCCATGCATCCCACATGGGTGGGATTTGGGAAAGGCTTATAGGTGTTGTAAAACGTGTGTTATCAGCGATCACCAGAAACTGTAGATTGACTGATGAAATACTACAAACCTTGCTTGCAGAAGCTGAAGCTATTGTGAATAGTCGTCCAATAACGAAGGTGAGCGATCAGCCTGATGACATGTTTCCATTAACGCCAAATCATTTGTTGCTTCTTAAATCCGGTCCTGATCCATTTCCAGGTGATTTCAGTGTTGGTGATATGTACAGACGTCGTTGGCGTTATGTACAGCATCTGGCAAATCAGTTCTGGGCAAGGTGGCTTAAGGAGTACTTGCCAGAACTTCAAAGACGCTCAAAATGGGTTCACAAACAAACTAATGTCAAATGTGGTGATATTGTGTTAGTTTTGCAGGAAAACACACCCAGAAATTTGTGGCCTTTAGGACTGGTTACAGAAGTAAAGCTTGGACGTGATGGTTTGGTCAGAACTGTGCATGTCAAGACACAGTCTACCACACTGGTGAGACCTATCACTAAGGTTGTAATGTTGGAGGGTGACTAATTGTATCTCAGGTATAATTCATTTGATACCACATGTAAAAAATCTGATAAATTGGTTGTGTTCATTATTGTAACTAGTTTATCACATACATTGTATCTCTTTTATCACACAATTATGATCATGTATAACCAGTATATAATTTGTGTCCTCTGAATTTAGGAGAATTCACTGGAGGGGAGTGTTACATTTCCCAATGTAATTTAATTTTGACCTATTTATTGTATTCTGTTGATGTTAATTACTTGTAATAGTTTGTGTGTTTAGCACAACAGTATAAACTGACATTGTGAGATTAGTGTCAGGGACTGGTATAGTGTTGTAGTTTATCACAGTTCCCTTAGCTGTCTCTAAGTTGCATGTAGATTTAGCATGACAATAGTGACCTACATTGTACAGGAAGTACAGGGGAGATTGGGAAAATCTTGTCAGGAGGGAAAAGATAATCAGCTATTACTCAAAGGTTAACAGTCAAGATAACAAGTCACCCACATGTATTCAATACTTGTCATTAATTCTCAAACAGAGGTATGTTATCATTTTTGTTGTACATTATAGGGATCATTTGCTAGGTTATTAATACTGTAATGTTGTAAATAGATTGCAGATTAATTGTTTTGATATAGTGATTTTTCTCATGGTATATTCATCTCATGGTATATTCATTTAATATTTTGACAAGTGGTATAATGTAGTTAATATTATTCAGGTCACAGTTGTGTCATGTCATGGCCCACATATTGATGGTGCAGCACTCCAGAGAACCCACATGTTGTTGTAAGTTTAATATATGGGCATTGACTAATTATAAAGTTTGATTATTTGAACGTTGTATATTTCATGCATATTGAGTATTTGAATTTGAAGTTAATATGGATGTTTCTAAAGTTATGTCATGTGCATTTATTGTCTTTTTAATTCAACTATGGTTTATAATTATTATAATTTTACCTGTAGTTCAGGATTGCAATACTTATGCATACAGTTATGTAATAATTAATGGCAATTATAAGGGGGGGTAATTCACTTTGGGTATTTGTTTAATTGATTGTCTCCTTCATTTTTTGTAGATTACCTGTTTATCCTGTTATGAATAAACTGCGTAAATAAAAGAGTGGATTTTGTCGTGTCTGCATCAACAACAGCTGTCAAACAAATCAAACAAGCAAACAAATTTAGCAAATACATCTATTGGAGTATAAGTTTTATAATTATGTAGATATATCTCTCATAGTCAGGAGTTAACCAACCTTTTTATTGGTTATATCCCTCTGCCTTCGGCATCGTGATATAATTAACCAACATTTTAGTTAACTCCCTCCTATTTCAGACATAACTATTACTTAGACCATTTCCCCAGTGTCCCAGGTGTTCAGTGGCTTAAATGAACACTTAAACAAAGGCCACCAGACCCAAATTGTACAAAGCTGGCTTGTAGATTAACTCCAAGGCCTGACCTATATGCAACTTGCATGAACAGGCTTAACTTCGACAAATACCTGCTCCTACCAGTCTGCCAAGTAAGAACACATAAATCAAAATTACCGAAGGTTAGTGGCATGTACAGGAACAGTCCAAGAAACAAAAAGCACTGTTCTCTCTGTAGTACCTGCTCGGTTGTAGATGAGTACCAATTAATGGTAAGTGCCAACACCTCATGGTCAAGCTGATGTGGCCAAGTATATGATTGTCCCTTTGTCACTGCATGCAAGACAATTTGTGCATTAGTGTTGTCCAGGCATATACGCTGTATCGTTTTAAATAGGTATTGAATGTTGTATCTTGTACTTTCTTAAGATTTGATATCTGTACTTGGCTAGAAATTAAGCTATACAAGGAGTGCGGCTAAATGAACTCCTAATTATCAATTATGATTTGGTTATGATCCCGGCTGGTGCTACTTTGTGAACTGGACGTGCTCTGTAAATAGTTTTGACTTTGTATCTTGATTTTCTTGTATGTAGGCTGTAATACTGAAAAAATGTGTAGAACATACTGTTTGTGCTGGTGGTAACAACTACTTAAAAATATGTATATCACGACTAGAATGTAGAACTGTAACATAATTTTCGGCACTAGCTGAAATAACTTATTTGTTCTTGAACAAACCAATGAGAGTATAATAATAATAAAAGCATCTTAAATAAAAAGTCCATATTAGTGATATAATAAAAATTAAATTACATAGCATACTGAGTGGCTTAAATAAGAGAGGTCTTAAATATGTAGGCATGTGTGGTTAGATGTCATTTGAACTTTGACAAGAGAAAACTCTTGTCTCCATGTTTGAACACAGGAAGAGATGCTGCCATTAAACTTTTGTTTAAATTTCTGTTTCCTCCTGGGTGTGCCCTCTTCTCCTTCCAGTTCCTGTTGTTCTCACTCTCCGATCTTTAGTGGCCATGTTGTTGATGTCCAACAATACTTTAAAATATTTATTTAAACGGTATGCAAAGTTTATGCACCATATGGATTAAGTAACATGTGGTAAGGATCACTTATTTCATTAATTTGGCTGTTTTGTTTAAGGCTTACAACAATTAACTATTGCATTAAAATATTAATCCTCTAACATAAATACATATTTACAGGAAGAAAAAAACACATATATAGATATGCAAAAAAAAGTTTAGTAAAAAAAAATACACTTTTTCTCATTATATTACAAGAGAAAAAATAATTGCTTATCAGTTTTAATGTATGTAGGCTACTGCAGAATGCGTTGAGTCTACTTCAACATCTACTTTACCAAGACTACCACAATGAAATCTTTGATTAGAACTTGTGTTCCTTTCATGGCACTTGTGTTTAACGCTAGATCATTCAGTCATTATTGGGAAGCTCAACATTATAAACAAATAAATAATTTGTATTTTATCCAACTTTAATGTAATTGTCTGAAAACGTGTGTCATTTGATACAATTGCATTCATCCCCTCATTGAACTACCATTTGGAAGTTAAATAGTGCATAATAAAAGAGATTTTGGTAATTAAAAAATAACTTTTGGTAATTATGAAACAAAGTTTTGGTTATGACAAATTGGGAAAAAAAGTTGTATAATTTAAAAATAACTTTTAGTAATTAGGAATTACCAAGTGTTGTTTAACTTTTGGTAATAACCAAAAACTATTCTTCATTATTGCCAAAAACTTTTTTGCAATTACCTGAAAACTTTCCACAATTATCAAAATTCTTTTCGTAATTACCAAATTAAAATTTATGTTTTCAGTTGGCAGCAATACGTTTCCATAGAAAATAGTATCACAAGAGTTAGTTTTTGCACTTTATTAGCAAACAATATAATCAATGTGCACTGTTAGCTGGTTAGCATGATAAAATATGGTGAACTCTAGTAAGCTGTAAATGCCTAAAGCCAGCCACTTATGCCTACTTCTATCTTATAGTCGGCCACCACTGAAAAACTATAAACCTTGGGATAAATGTAAGAAATTTATCTAATCTATCATAAATATGTATGTACATAAATATGTATGTAGTTATTTAGCATTCTCTAGGGTTCATTTGACAGACCGTTTTTAATGAAACTAACTGTAAACTGTACAGCAAGAGTGGTCTTGGTGGCGAATTCTGTCTGTTCATTAAATTTTATTAAATCGCTTAGGTTCACAAAGTTTACAGTGGATTAACTAACAGATAGTAAAGAACAATTATAAAATTTTTGAGGATTTAAAAAAAAAAAACTATAGCATTGAAGTATTGGAATGCATACTTAATCCTCTGAAATAAAGAATAGTTTACCGGAGAAAAATCACATAGATTAATATCTATGAATAAATATTATATATAATAATCATAATTTCTCAAGGTATATAATTATAACAAGAATGAAAATGAAATTTCCCACTGTATGCACTACAGAACACATTGAATCTACATCAACATCGCTTTACCAAGACTTCAAATATGACAGCTTTGATTAGAACTTGTGTTCTTTTCATGGCACAAATTACAGCAATGGCACAAGATGCTGGTAGTTGTGATGGAACTGGGCAAACTAATGGTGGTGAACATCAGGTACATCCAACCACACAGGGTGTGACACATCTATCTTAAGAAGTAGATGGTGAAAAGCTTTTTGTAAACTCTTGCTGACAGAGTCACTTTCAGTTTTATTTCTTGCTGAGTATTCATAATATAAAAATATTGAATAACTTAAACCAAGATGAAAATATTGTGATATGACAGTTGACAAAACAACATGCTCTTGTCATTAGCTGAATTAGCAAAACTACAGAATCAAGGTTAAAGGAAAAGTCATGCTTATTTAAAAGTTTAATATTGAAATTTTATGTACAGAAGACACACTCCACCCTACTGGAAACACCTAAAATCCCAGAATGACCGGATACAATTTGCTTGACAAGCAATATTACTCAATCTTCGAAGTGCCTCTGCAATGTTATGTATTGGTTGTAGATGTAAGCTGTGAAAAACCATTGAATATCTCCAGCCTAGGACTATTTAACCTAGCTCCAGCCAACTCTAATTGTTTACAAAGCATTGTGACAGTAACCTACATTTTAGGATGATCCCTGTTGGTCAGAACTGCTTGAACAACATCAGCCCAAGTAAAAAAAAGAGCTCCTACCTATGGCCCTGTTGATGTTATTGATTTTGATCAACACCTGTTGTTGTGTGGTCAGTTGAATGTAAAAATTGGCATCCAAGCTTCAAAGTGTTTTTTTGCAGAGTTAATGAGATTTTTAATTAATTCAATGATTTTTGCTTATAAAAAAAGCATCCTCATGAAATGTATTAATTAATAGTTAATGATAGGGTGTTTTGTATTTAAACGATCATTGCTTATTGATAAACGTTTAGCAAATAATTATCTCAAAGATAATTCTATTGATTCTTCTTAATTACCTTAATGACTGGCTTGTCCTGATGTTGGTATATAAACCAGGATGAGGTCTAAAACAAAACAGGAGATTTTTTTCTTCTGTGTCTAACAACAGTGCTCAGGCAATATGAAGAAATATATGAAGTTTCTCTGCCTAATGGCACTTGCTATTGACATAGAAAGTGCAACAATTAAGTCTGACAATGGCTATGCAGTAGAGAAGAGGGATGCTTCTGATTATGGAAGCAGCTCATATTATGCAAGCAGCTCATATTATGGAAGTGGCTCCAGCTATGGAAGTGACTCGTACTATGCAAGTGGATCCAGCTATGGAAGTGGCTCCAGCTATGGAAGTGACTTGTACTATGGAAGTGGATCCAGCTATGGAAGTGGCTCCAGCTATGGAAGTGACTCGTACTATGGAAGTGGATCCAGCTATGGAAGTGTCTCTTACTACAGTGGCAGTCACTCTGAGGTAAAGAAAAGGGATGCTTCCCATTATGGAAGTGCTTCCAGCTATATAAGTGGCTCATATTATGGAAGCAGCTCATATTATGGAAGTGGCTCCAGCTATGGAAGTGACTCATACTATGGAAGTGGATCCAGCTATGTAGGTAGCTCCAGCTATGGAAGTGACTCGTACTTTGGAAGTGGATCCAGCTATGGAAGTGTCTCTTACTACAGTGGCAGTCACTCTGGGGTAAAGAAAAGGGATGCTTCCCATTATGGAAGTGCTTCCAGCTATGTAAGTGGCTCATATTATGGAAGCAGCTCATATTACGGAAGTGGCTCCAGCTATGGAAGTGACTCGTACTATGGAAGTGGATCCAGCTATGGGAGTAGCTCCAGCTATGGAAGTGACTCGTCCTATGGAAGTGGATCCAGCTATGGAAGTGTCTCTTACTACAGTGGCAGTCACTCTGGGGTAAAGAAAAGGGATGCTTCCCATTATGGAAGTGCTTCCAGCTATGTAAGTGGCTCATATTATGGAAGCAGCTCATACTATGGAAGTGGCTCCAGCTATGGAAGTGACTCGTACTATGGAAGTGGATCCAGCTATGGAAGTAGCTCCAGCTATGGAAGTGACTCGTACTATGGAAGTGGATCCAGCTATGGAAGTGGCTCTTACTACAGTGGAAGTCACTCTGGGGTAAAGAAAAGGGATGCTTCCGATTATGAAAGTGCTTCCAGCTATGTAAGTGGCTCATATTATGGAAGCAGCTCATACTATGGAAGTGGCTCCAGCTATGGAAGTTACTCATACTATGGAAGTGGATCCAGCTATGGAAGTGGCTCATACTATGGAAGTGGATCCAGCTATGGAAGTGGCTCTTACTACAGTGGAAGTCACTCTGGGGTAAAGAAAAGGGATGCTTCCGATTATGAAAGTGCTTCCAGCTATGTAAGTGGCTCATATTATGGAAGCAGCTCATACTATGGAAGTGGCTCCAGCTATGGAAGTGGCTCATACTATGGAAGTGAATCCAGCTATGGAAGTGGCTCATACTATGGAAGTGGATCCAGCTATGGAAGTGGCTCATACTACAGTGGAAGTCACTCTGGGGTAAAGAAAAGGGATGCTTCCCATTATGAAAGTGCTTCCAGCTTTATGAGTGGTACATATTACGGAAGCAACTCCTATTATGGAAGTGGCTCCAGCTATGGAAGTGACTCATACTATGGAAGTGGATCCAGCTATGGAAGTGACTCATACTATGGAAGTGGATCCAGCTATGGCAGTGGTTCCAGCTATGGAAGCGGCTCATACTATGGAAGTGGATCCAGCTATGGAAGTGACTCATACTATGGAAGTGGATCCAGCTATGGCAGTGGTTCCAGCTATGGAAGCGGCTCATACTATGGAAGTGGATCCAGCTATGGAAGTGGCTCATACTATGTAAGTGGCTCCAGTTATGGAAGTGGCTCCAGCAATTGAAGTTATTCTGGTTATCAAAGTGCTTCCTATTATGGAAATGGTTCTTGTTCCTATGATTTGTTTTACATATTTCTTGAGAAATAAATATTATGCATCAGATTTGACTTACCTGGGTTATTTTATGGCTGGCTTTGTCACTATTAGATCCTTTTTGGATTCAGGCCCATTATAGAATTGAAGAAAATCAAGTCACACTAAGGTAATATGAATAAAGTTTTTTTTATCGGGAGCTTTAAAGACAGTTCTTATTAAATTCAATCTTTCCTCCCCATTATATTAGTGGTCAGAAATAACCTAGAATGTACAATTCTTTCGTAAGACGTCAATTAATTTATTAAATATAAATTTTTGGGCATCTTTAAGTGAGTACAGTAATGACTCCTTTGTGAAGTCTTAGATGTATTATATAGCAATTAAAAAAATTAACTACAATATTTTGTCTTCATAGACAATAATTTCATTTCATTGAAGCGTTTTGGCCTCAAACTTCCATTGCGCAGTATTATTAACTGCCCGATGCTGATATTTACAACAATGAGAAGGCTTGAAGTCTACACATGTCAACATTTACCCCATGGTTGGAGTCTTTTATTTATCTCAGCATATACCCAGTCTCAAACTCGGACTTCATTTATTTGCTGAAAAATAGCTGGAGACTCTTCAAAAGCTAAGAGCCGCTGCCAAAAAGTTACTAGATCCATTTTTACACTTTAATTAACTGATTAATACTTACATAGAAAAAAGGAAGTAAATATATAAACAAAGAAGTAATTTCAGACAAAAAGAACAATACAAAAATCAAAAATAGTAGGCATAGTTACAACAAAAGCATTTTTTGGAATGGTTCACAAAGTGACAGACAAAATTGGTGCAAGGACAAATTGACAAAAATAAAATGAATAAATAGATTACTTACATATATTTTATATCCGATGAAACAGTGGGAAAAAAATAAATTAATTAAATCATCCATATTGTTGAATGTTGAAGGTGTTCAATATTTAAACCCCTGCTTGGCAAAGTCATGTTTTACACGCTGTACTTATAATGTGAACAGCTTTTTTAACAACTTGGTTATTTGTTTGGATCTTCCACTCCAAAGAAAAAGGCCAATGAATTGTAAATATGTAAGAGAGCTCCAGTGGGCAAGACATTTTTTATCTGATTCATAATACCTAACGTTTTGGAAATTTTATTACTAATACAATTGGCGTGTGGTTTCCATCTAGCTGAAATGCTCATCAAGAATTAACCCCAACAGATATGCTGTTAAACTAATTTATTCTCATGTTCATTTATATAAATTTTAGGATACTCAATAGTTTCGCTCACTTTTTTGGTACCAAAATGTTGCAAATTTTGTCTATTTCTTGCTAGGGTGAAATCCTGCCGAAAATACCTCAAATTTAATGAAATGTGAACGAAAGTCTGTTGCGCCTGAAAACTGCATCTGTGCATTAAGTGAAGTTGCATCATGTCTTGTTTGATGAAACCACTTAAAAAACTTCCAAAACTAAGTAAATTGTGTGTGTGGATTAACATTGGTCACAGGAAACATTCCTGCAAATGATTATGTAGTCAGTTCAGTTGCGTAGCAATAACAGTGTGCAATACACAATAGGTACCTGTTTCAAAAATCACAAGTTCAGTATGATGGCACAGGTTGATTAAGAACACAATAAGCTTTAGAG
Organism: Alitta virens; assembly: GCA_932294295.1. Classification (NCBI taxonomy): domain Eukaryota; kingdom Metazoa; phylum Annelida; class Polychaeta; order Phyllodocida; family Nereididae; genus Alitta; species Alitta virens. Next base: position 26,735,554 of record OW028580.1, on the reverse strand, counting down.
AATGACCTCTAAACAACTAAAAATTGGTTATGCAATAAAGCTGTCAAAAATTGCATAACTTATCAAGTTCATTGCATGACCTTAAATCACTGATTTACTGATTTAAGGTCATCCAATGTACTTGATTATCACAGACCTTTTTCATCTTTAACACATTTTGTAAAATCTTTCAATGAATCGTAAAACAGGAAAATATTGGAAGCATGGCATTCCCGGCTACCAGCTCCGAAACTCCCGGCTTGGCCAGGAGTTCCAGGAGTGACTCGACGGGTATCGCCGGGTATCCACGGGTAGCCGTCGGGTTGGAGCCGGGAAGCGCGTTGCGTAACCGTTACATCATACTAGGGGTTCACTACGGCAAAACCGGCTATGTGAAATGGGGGCTTAATGGTTTAATTTCATAGCTACTTATTGTTCTCTTATTATTAAAGTCAGAATTACGTAAAAGTATATATATATATTTTTTGTATGGACAAGTCTCTTTGACGGGCATACTGAGCAGTTTTAAAAAATATTTCATTGTCAATTTTTTTTAAAACACAAAACATTTTTGAAAAATCTGTTTAAATTCAATGCTTGAATTGTCGATCTACTATCATCTGTATAAGAAAAACTGAGTCTGAAACCTCCTGAAGCCCTTGTCCTTTAAAACCATTCGTTAGACTAATACGATTCAACTGGAAGAAAGTTGGTAAAATACCCTAAATTATTTAATGCTCTGGAAATTTTATTCTTTCCCGTTTGGTTTCATAATCTAAACAAGAATATTCTTTTTCAAAAAAAGAATAGATACCTGGTGCTGTGTGTAGAATGCCAGCAGCACTTGACCTACAATGTAAACACTTTAATACATAGGGAAAGCCTGCGAAAACTGTTTTAACTTGCGCTTTCGTACAGTTTTGGGAGTACAGCTATAAATGACACACCATTAGAACCACGATACAAAAGCACAACTTACAAACCAAATTTGGTGAAGATCTGACTAGTTGAAGCCGAGTTACGTTTGATTAAAGTATAGGATCTTCGTCAAATTTGGTTTGTAAGTTGCGCGTTTGTATCACCGTGTTAATAGTGTGCAATTTACAGCTGTACCCCCAAAAGTTTTAGCAGAATTTTGCTATTATGTGAAATTGCGCTATCCCCCTCCCTGCTTAAGCCCCTGTCACACGGGCCGGTTGTGCCGTAGTGAACCCGTAGTATTACGTAATAGTTGCGGAAATCGCTACCCGGCTCGAAGCCGGCGGCCCCAATACGGCCACCCGTGGATACCCGTGGATACCCGTCAAGCACCCGTGGGACCCTTGGCCAAGCCGCGAAACCCGGCCCCGGTAGCCGGTTGTGCCATGCTTGCATGGCACAACCGTAGAAATCTCACGGGTGTATAAAAAAAAAGAAAAACCCGTGGAAGCCGGCGGGTGACCCGTGGAAGCCGGTGGGTGGCCCGTAGAACCCGGCGGGTGGCCCGTAGAACCCGGAGAATTATTCGTCCCTAATTTCACCCCGGCGGCTTGTTGAGGGGTTCTACGGGTAACCCGCCGGCTTTCACGGGTAACCCGCCGGCTTTCACGTGTAACCCGCCGGCTTTTTGCTACCAGCGTCAGCGTAGGCAGGGAGGTATATACTTTAAAAAGGCTGCTGCTCCTCTAATATTAGTCCGATTTTCCTCAAATAAAGACTGAATGGCAGTATAGCTCATACTGATTCCATACGTATTTTCGGATTTAAAAAAACCCGAATATTAAGCGAGATATTTGTCTGAGAAGGCAGTTGTCTTGCGGCGGCTGCTGCTCCATTTATATTAATCCGATTTACGTCAAATCAGGACTGAATTGTAGTATAAATCATACTGATCCCATACGTGTTTTCGGATTGAAAATAGACCAAATATTAAGCGAGATATTCGTCTGAGAAGGTAGCTAGGTTGGCGGAGGCAAACAGTGGTGCTCTCGCAGACGTCCGCGCCCTGACTATCAATGCAGGAAAGCCTGAGCCCTTCTTTAAAAGGCTGCTGCTCCCCTAATATTAGTCCGATTTTCGTCAAATTAAAACTGTATTGTAGCATAGTTCATACTGATTCAGGTGTGAACATCTTGAGTTTGCCATCTACAGTCTTCTCTTGTTAATTGTTACTATAGTATGATAATGATACATTGAAGTTAAATTGAACTAATAGAGTTGTATACAGTTTCATAATGAAAGACACATTTATCAATTTAGCCACCTATTGCTTCTGTTAGATCTCATACAGGGTGGAGATGGGTACTTTTGTCAGTCAAACGCCACTTGGAGGTGCACCATTTCGGCAGGATTTAATCTTGGCAACAGGCAGCAATGAAAACTAGACATCATTTCCAATATTTTGGTACAAAGAAACTGAGCGAAACCTGGGGGGTGTCATGAACTCAAGTTTGTTGCTGCTCAGGGGATAGACTAATAATTCATTCAGTTTTAACCAATTACTGAACCCAATGTTGCACATTTTCAGGTTTATTTAGAGTGTTTCTCAGATCAGTTCAGTTCACTTCAAAGTATTTCCAAGTACCATCGTTTCCTATGCTTTGAGTGTGCTACCCCTGGAGGAACTACACTTTTAAGCCAAAAAGCCATAACATTTTTAAGTAATAATAATGCATCATATTATAGGTATATAAGATACAAGACTATGCCCAAATTTTAAATTAAAGATTTTTACGACATAATCGCCAGACAATCTCTGATGACGTCTAGCTGAAGATGAAAAATATTATTTAAAGTAGTCGCCACAGGCCGTGCAATTGAATCCTACACAAAATACACTCGAGGTCATTGAATTTGGCCAGGGTCATCGAAATTTGCCACCCCCAAACAGTCACAATTGAATTAAACACCTTGCAATTTTATAATTTGATATCAAACTTTGGTCAGGTGGCCAACCAGCTGAAATTTCGAAGGGGGTTACACCAAAAGATATACTTTTTTGTTTTTTTTTAGTTAAGCATATGTCTGAGGGGTCAGGAAATGGTGTATTCAAAGGATGATTCTCTTGCATTTCAGGCGAGGGCTTAATTGTTTAATGACAAGTAGGAAGTCCCAATTTTAACTTTTTTTTGCTTCTCCGAAGACATGCCTCCGGTTTGAACTCTTACTGCATGATGAGTTTTGATGATAATATGACATATCATACACCAAAAATGCAGATAATTTCAATTTGTTCAGTTAAGAACTTAATCTCGGAGATCAGGTCACTGAACTAAGCACAACTCAAGGAAAGACAGCAAGCCGACACAGCAAAAATTGTGTGTACCAAAATTGAAACACACATTCACAAACTGGTTTTTAGAATAAAGATGAATGTTTTATTACTATACAAACTAAAAACTTGATTAATACAAAACAAGCAACAAAATGACACCTTTATAATCAATATACATCCACTAAGTGTTTGGCAATAAACATTATGCTATTAATAACACGATAGACAATGAAAATACTCTATGTTATCTAAAGAAAGCAAATAGTAATATATTGCGACATGTTTTTAACAAAAATATAACCCATTGTTTTTCACAGTTCTGAATAAGCAGAATCTGTTATCTTAAGAGATTTATTTGTGTGTATGAAATATCATATAAAAAAGACACTTCTATGGAAATTAGACATCTAGAGAATTTACGTTAATTAAAATCAATCTTCTTACCCAGCCTCTTCATCTGATGATTCAGCCACACTTCTGCTTGCTGCCAAGGCATGAGTATCTGATGTAACATTTGCAAGAGACAATCTTAGTCACCGATGGTGGTTTTAGTGGCTTTGTCATAAGAACTGGTTGTAGTTTTCCATTCTCAAGAGACCTGCCATAATTTGTTACTTCAGGCAGATTAAGCTGACAAAGATGTGCTCTTTTAAATATGATTATTTGATAAAGAGTACACAATATATGCTGATGTAGTGCATCTTTGGTAGGCGGTAGTGAACGGAGGTCAGATCTACTAGAGGCAAACATATGTTGTCAGAGTAAATCCACATTTTTTAAATCTGGAAAGCCATTGATCATAGTGATGAATTGGGTGGCCTCCTTTATGATTTCCATAGTCACAGTTATTGAAGACCCTTCAGAACCAAATGATTCCAGATGTGTGAGTGATCCTGCAATTTGTATGGCCATTTTAGCTGCTTTGCGTTTGCTCAGTTGGAAAAAATAACTAACAGTATCACACCATGTGAGAACAAAGATATACAGGATTGCTGTCACAAGACATGATGCTCACTTTCTCTCATTTCTGGCTTAGATTTTGAGCAAGTCATGGACTGGTAGGTACTTGTCTCCTCTTTCAATACAGAGTTCTTTGGGATGAAGTTGCCATTGATAATACAAACAAAGTACAGCCAGATCAGTTTCTGTGGCATGAACTACAATGTAAGTTGACCTATGTTGCCTCACAGAGTGTGCAAGATGAGCCATTAGCCTTGTATCTGTTTCCCCGTGGTCTTCACTGGACAGATCATCCATAAGAATTACTTCTTCCCTTGTAACTTGGACAACTTTGCTTACATCATTAAATGTGCCACCAAGAACAACCTGATAATTTGGTGGAATGAGGGTGTTATTCATCTCGCACAATGTTTCTGATATGAAATGCAGGAAGTTAGCTTTTATTCATTGGATTCTTGATGAACAGCTTCCAATCAGGAATAAACAAATTTCTCTGTGGGATAATTTGTGGTCCCATCTCTCCTGTCTGTCTTGCTAATCTCTCATCATTTTGAGACTCACAGCATCACCTTTGTCAAATCCTTCAGGTGCCAAGTGCAGTGCCTTATTTTACTAATGAATCTTTTCACAAGATCAGCAAAATATTGGGCTCCAAGATGTTGAAAACGTTGTATGAACCACAGCATCAATCAAATATATACATGGTTGTTACTGAGATGGTAGAGAACTCAGCTGGGTGCAATCTTCAGCTTCTGACAGGAGGCTTGCCAAAAACTCAGATTTTATGCCTTTCTGCATAGTCACTTTCAAACTGAGTATCAGCTTGAATATTGAACTCGGGTAGTTTATCCATTCATAGGAGAATGCATTATTTCGAGTTTCCTCATCTGTTCTCTGAAGAATGCACATAACTCTGCTTATAGTAGCTTCATCTTGATAGAATTGATTTTTGTTGGTCGACATCTTTTCCTTTTTCTTGACAATAAATCTTTTGGGGAAGTACACTTTGTCTGCTCTTTCAGCATGTGCCAGTTTCATGGCTTCCACTCCTTTTTCCTTAGCTTCTATCAATTCAGCCTTTGCATCCTTGCATATATTTAGTAGATCATTCCTGTTTGGCGATTTAAAGGGATTGACAAAGCTTTCATTTAGTAGTTTGCTTAGATCATCTACTATTTTGGCATCCTCTTTCACTTGTCTGTCTGAGTTTCCATGATGCCCACAATTGATGTTTGAATATCTCTAACTGCCTGGGAAACTTTGCTCATCATTGGAGCTGCCTTGATGTACTTTTCACGAGTGGCAGAATTCAATGTGACTCCCTGTAATAAGGTAGTCTTGCCATCTTTGTTGTATGTCTTCTCCAATGCCAGATCTGTCCAAACTCCATTGTAGCAGCTTTGCTTTTGCCTTACAGAAAAACTGCCTTTGGCAAACTATTCATATGTGGCAGGATGCTTTTGCTCTAGGCTTTCCATGTCCATTAAGTATATTGGAATACAGCTTGCATATTAACTGTGACAATATTGGGCAAATGGCAAAGCATCTTTTACCGATCATGATTAAAAATTTCAAAAAATCATAATTTTACTGTGATACACCCAGGTTTCAAGTGCTAAATCTGCACTTTGGTTTGTCATTGATGTCATTGATGAACATTATATTGGTCAAATTTAGAAAAGATGTAAATATTACACACATGCATGATGCATGCAATTGTGCAAGCACAGCACCATGTACTTATGGACTTTGTAGATACTAGGTTGTTGACAGTACTCTTCTCCATTACCACTGATTACAAATACGTATAATTATCAAAGTTAGAGTTTCTCCAACTGGGAATTCTCTTATTGATGTTTTTGATTCTCAACTCTCCCGAAAGTCCTGGTTCGATTCCCAGTCCAGGCACTCCTTGCATTCTAGCTGGATGTCGCTCCCATGAGTCATTAAATTGGAGGTACATAGTACATGGTTCTTTCGAAAATCTTTTGAAAGCTTTTGATACCCTGGATCACACAATGTTATTAGAAAAATGTTAATACTGTGGCATTGCTTTGAACTTATTAAAGAGCTACTTGACAAATAGATTTGAATATGTGGAATTGAAAAGTCAAATATCTGAATTATTACCCATAAAACTGTGGTTCCACAAGGTTATATTTTAGCCCAACTTTTATTTCATTACTTATGTTAATGATATGTCTAATGTGTCTAATCTAGTTTATCCAATAATCTACGCAGATGATTCCACTTTAATAACAACTTTAGAGTCAATTAAATTACATGATATTAACAATGATGTTAATACCAATATAATGAATTATGTAAGATTTTTAATTAGTTAAAACTGAATAAATTATCTTTTAATCGTGAAAAAACAAAAGCAATGATATTTTACATCCGACAGAGAACTATTGAGTTTCCTAAAATTTATATAAATGACCGTGAGATTAAATTTGTTAAACAGTTTAACTTTTAGGATTAATTCTTGATGAGCATCTCAGCCAGAAACCACAAACCAATTGTATTAGTCACAAAATTTCTAAAACATTATGTATTATGAATAAGATAAAAAATGCTTTTCCAACTGGAGCCCACTTATATATTTACAATTTGTTAGTTTTATCACAATTAAATTATGGCCTTATTCTTTGGGATGGGAGATCCAATCAAATAACCAAGTTACTAAACAAAACGTATCGTATTATAAGTCGAAGTATGTATAATGCTCATACTAATGCTCTGTTTAAGAATTTTAAATTGCTTAAATGTTGAAGACCTATGCACACTACACGACTACAAGATATGTTATAAACTATTTTATTCATTATTTCCTGAATCCTTGTCATCAGTTGGTTGTAATTTCAGACCAAAACATGACTTTGACGAGCATAGGTTTAAATATCGAATTCCTTCAATATTCAACAAGAATTTAATTTAAGACATTTTTTCCCCACAGTTTTATAGGATATAAAATATATGTAAATTATTTCTATATAAACAGCTATGATGTTAATTGCATATTCAAAACTGCTATATTTGTTCAAATGATCAATTCAGCTACCTACTATTTATTAATTGTTTTCATCGCTTTGTGAACCATTCAAATCAAAAAAGCTTTTTTTGTATCTAAGCTTACCTTTGTTTTTCTTATTATTTCTGCAATTACTTCTTTTAACTTTTGTAATCAGTTAATTACAGTATAAAATGTAGTTGCTGGCCCTTCGGCAGCAGCTCCTAGCCCTCGAAGGGTCTCCAGATGTTTTTCAGCAAATAAATTAAGTCTGAGTGTGAGTCGGAGTCTATGCTGAGATAAATAAAAGACTCCAACCATAGGGTAGATGTTGACATGTGTAGAGCCTTATCATCATTATAAAGGTCTGCATCTGGCAGCTAAACATACAAACTGCTTCAGGCCAGTAGCATTGGTCAAGAAATTCGCGCAATGGAAGTTTAAGGCAAACATGCTTCAATGAAATGAAATTATTGTCTATCAGGACAAAATACTGTAGTTAATTATTTGAATTGCTAAATCATACATTTTAGACTTCACCAAGGAGTCATTGCTGTGCACAAGTTTAAATAAAATTAATTAAATGACGTCTTTAGAAATGTACATTCTAGGTTATTTCTGACCAAAAATATCATGGGGAGGAAAGATTGCATTTAATAAGAACTGTATTTAGCCAATAACATTTTTTGAATTGCCTATTAATCTGTCTTCAAGCAGATAACTATATTAGTCAAGTCACTAACACTCGCAGGCACCTACTTCTGGTGCATTATTCATATTACCTTGGTGTAACTTAATTTTCTTCAATTCTATGATGGGCCTGAATGAAAAAAGGATCTAAAAGCGACTAAGCCAACCATAAAATAAGTCGGTAAGTCAAAGCTGATGCATAATATTTATTTCTCAAGAAATGTGTCAAACAAATCATCGGAAAATGACATGGATCGCTGCTTTAGCTGGAGCCACTACCATAAAAGGAAGCACTTCGCTAGCCAGAATTACTTCAATTGCTGGAGCCATTTCCATAGCTGGATCCACTTCCATAGTAAGAACCACTTCCATAGCTGGATCCACTTCCATAGTAAGAACCACTTCCATAGCTGGATTCACTTCCATAGTAAGAACCACTTCCATAGCTGGATCCACTTCCATAGTATGAGCCACTTCCATAGCTTGAGGCACTTCCATAAGATGAGCTGCTTCCATAATATGAGCTGCTTCCATAGTAAGAACCACTTCCATAGCTGGATCCACTTCCATAGTATGAGCCACTTCCATAGCTTGAGGCACTTCCATAAGATGAGCTGCTTCCATAATATGTGCTGCTTCCATAGTAAGAACCACTTCCATAGCTGGATCCACTTCCATAGTATGAGTCACTTCCATAGCTGGATCCACTTCCATAGTATGAGCCACTTCCATAGCTTGAGGCACTTCCATAAGATGAGCTGCTTCCATAATATGAGCCACTTATATAGCTGGAAACACTTCCATATCTGGAGACACTTCCATCATAGGAAGCATCCCTTTTCTTTACCCCAGAGTGACTTCCACTATAGTAAGAGCCACTTCCATAGCTGGATCCACTTCCATAGTAAGAACCACTTCCATAGCTGGATCCACTTCCATAGTAAGAACCACTTCCATAGCTGGATCCACTTCCATAGTAAGAACCACTTCCATAGCTGGATCCACTTCCATAGTATGAGCCACTTCCATAGCTTGAGGCACTTCCATAAGATGAGCTGCTTCCATAATATGAGCTGCTTCCATAGTAAGAACCACTTCCATAGCTGGATCCACTTCCATAGTATGAGTCACTTCCATAGCTGGATCCACTTCCATAGTATGAGCCACTTCCATAGCTTGAGGCACTTCCATAAGATGAGCTGCTTCCATAATATGAGCTGCTTCCATAGTTAGAACCACTTCCATAGCTGGATCCACTTCCATAGTATGAGCCACTTCCATAGCTTGAGGCACTTCCATAAGATGAGCTGCTTCCATAATATGAGCCACTTCCACTTATATGGTTGGAAACACTTCCATAGCTGGAGACACTTCCATCATAGGAAGCATCTCTTTTCTTTACCCCAGAATGACTTCCACTATAATAAGAGCCACTTCCGTAGAGTGAGCTGCTTCCAAAGTAAGAACCGCTGTCATAGTTGGATCCACTTCCATAGTATGAGCCACTTCCATAACTGGAGCCACTTCCATAATATGAGTCACTTCCATAGCTGAAGCCACTTCCATAATATGAGCTGCTTCCATAATCGGAAGCATCCCTCTTCTCTACTGCATAGCCATTGTCAGACTTGATTGTTGCACTTTCTATGTCAATAGCAAGAGCCATTAGGCAGAGAAACTTCATAAATTTCTTCATATTGCCTGAGGACTGTTGTTAGACACAGAAAACAGAATTCTGCTGTTTTGTTTTAGACCTCATCCTGGTTTATATACCAACATCAGGACAAGCCAGTCATTAAGGTAATTAAAAAGAATCAATTGAATTATCTTTGAGATAATTATTTGCTAAACTTTTATCAATAAAGGGGGTTTCACACATAGCCGGATCAGACGCCGGAGCGTCCCGGAGTAACATTTTATTACCTCCGGGGGGTTCCGGGATCAAAGAGCTGTTAAATGTCAACAAAAAATAAATGTTTGGCGATGTGTACACGATGTCAATACGGTCTCAACAAGAAGCAACACGGAGCTAACACGACTGTCCCGTTTAGAGTGAGGAGTGAACCGGATTTTCACGGTGCCTTCGCGGATATCACCGGTCTTTACACCGTGTTCATTCGTGTGGATCCGTTGTGGCTCCTTGTACTCTCCGGCGTTAATGGCGGCGAAATATTCATGCCCGGTTGACGCCGGATGTAGCCGGAGACATGCCGGAGACATACCGGAGTCAATACGGAGATTCCCGGAGATCGGCGGAGTCTACTGGGCGTCTACACGGATCTACACGGATCTACACGGACCAACACGGATTTAACTGTTCCGGGATCTCCGGCATGAAAAATCAAACATGTTTAATTTTTTTGCCGGAGTCCCCCGGTGTTACCGGACCATGCCGGACACTGCCGGACACTCCCGGACATGAACAAGATGTCTATACGCCTTTCCCCGGAGTATGCGGGAGTATTACGGAGTTGACCTCCGGGACGCTCCTGCGTCTGATCCGGCTATGTGTGAAACCCCCTTAAGCAATGATCGTTCAAATACAAAACACCCTATCATTAACTATTAATTAATACATTTCATGAGAATGCTTTATTTATAAGCAAAAATCATTGAATTAATTAAAAATCTCATTAACAAAATAACAATTAAAGCTTGGATGCCAATTTTTACATTCAACTGACCACACAACAACAGGTATTGTTCAAAATCAATAACATCAACAGGGCCATAGGTAGGAGCTCTTTTTTTTTTACTTGGGCTGATGTTGTTCAAGCAGTTCTGACCAACAGTTGGCTGGAGCTAGATTAAATAGTCCTAGGCTGGAGATATTCAATGGTTTTTCACAGCTTATATCTACAACCAATACATAACATGGCAGAGGCACTTCGAAAGATTGAGTAATATTGCTTGTCAAGATAATTGTGTCATGTCATTCTGGGAGTTTAAGTGTTTCCAGCAGGGTGGAGTGTGCAATCTTCTTTTTATTACATTCTGTGTCATTCAATGTTAACTCGCCAGCTGATGATCTGATAAGAACTAACCCAAAGTCATCCATACATGAACCTCATTGTATCTGCATGGTGAACTTATCACGTAGCCATCTACTGTACATCAAACATCATGCAATTAGACTTTTAAATAAGCTTGGCTTTTGCTTCAACCTTGAATTTGTAGTGTTGCTAATTCAGCCAATAACAAGAACATGTTGTTTTTTCAACTGTCATATCACGATATTTTCATCTTGGCTTAAATAAGTCAATATCAGTATATTATGAATACTGTGCAAGAAATAAAACTGAAAGTGACAAGGTTAGCAAGATTTTACAAAAAAGCTTTATTTATAGTGTTTCATAGGGATTTCAGGTAACCCACATTAAATTTTACAAACATTTTTATCACAGCAATACAAAGTGTACTTAGCGCCTCAATATCTAAATGTATTTCCTTTTTGTACAAAACATCAGGTCACCATTTTTCCCTGAAAGGAGAAGCAGTTGCATCAGAGAGTTTGTCCTGCGCCTACGGCAATATCAGCATCTGATCTGTCCTGGTAGGTAGGTTGTCTAGGTGTATCAGAGTTTGTCTCAGAAGGATGTCTAGCTATGGCAGATTGTTCTTCATCAACAATTTTTCTTCATCAAGAGCATTATCAACACCTGTTCCAGAAGGTGGTCCAATTCTAGCAAAGCACCCTTCATTAACAGCAGTATCATAATTTTTCTAGGTGCAGGAGAGTGTTTTCCACCAACAGCAGTGCCAGAATTTGTGTAATTGTGGCTGCTTCAACAAGAATGTCAGATTTCTTTTAGTTGTGGCAGATCGTCCTGCATCAGTAACAGTGTCAAAATGTTTCTAATTGTGGCAGGTTATCCTTCACCAATAGCAGTGAAAGAACTTGTCTAGTTGCAGCAGATTGCCTTGCACCAGACATAGCTTCAAAAAAGGAGTGTCAGAATTCGTCCCAGAAGGTTGTGTAGTTGTGGCAGATTCACCTGCACCCATGATAGTATTATAGCAGTAGCAGTATTTGTCCCAGAAGACAGCAGTATCATCATCTACTTCTTAAGATAGATGTGGTTTCCAGCCTCATCTGTCATGTAGCCACCATTTGTGGTTAGACGTATCTGTTGTTCACCACCATTAGCTTGCCCACTTCCATCGCTTACAGGTTCTTGTGCCATTGCTGTACTGTGTGCAGCAAACACAAGTGCCATGAAAAGAACACAAGTTCCCATGAAAGCTGTCATTTTTGAAATCTTGGTCAAGTGGATGTTAATGTAGACTCAATGTGTTCTGTAGTGCATACAGTGAGCAATTTAATTTTCTCTCTTGTTATATATACCTAGAGAAATTATGATCATTATTATTTATTACTCTTAGTTCAAAGAAATGTATCTGTGTGATTTTTCTCCTGTAAACTGTTTTTTTTTTTTTAAGAGGATTAAGTATGCATTGCAAAACGTCAATGCTATTAGCTGAAAACAAAACATCCAAAAAAATAAAATAATTGATCTTTATGATATGTTAGTAAACGTTGTGGACCTAAGCGAATTACAAAAATTAAATGAACGGACAGAATTCGCCACAAAGACCATTCTTGCTATACAATGTACAGTTAGTTTCATTAAAAACGGTCTGTCAAATGAGCCTAGACAAAGCTAGACAACTTTTGCTATACGATGCTAGCTGCCACTAAACGAAACTGTCTGGCCATAGCTGGCTACTTAAAGCCAGATCTAATAGTACATCAGCACCATTTGGAGCATAAGTTGAGAGTTATGCATATTTTAAATCTTTTGTTGAAAAGATGCATGTTGATTGCATGTACATATTTATGATAGAGTAGATCAATTTCTTAAATTTACCCCAAGGTTGATATTTTTTCAGTGGTGTCTGACTATAAGGTAGAAGTAGGCATACACGGCTGGCTTTAGCCAGTTACAGTTGCAGCCAGGAATAGGTTGCTACAGCTTACTAGAGTTGACCATATTTTATCATGCTAACAGTGCTAACAGTGCTAACAGTGCTCATTGATTATATTTTTTGCTGAAAAAGTGCAAAAAACTATTTTCTATGGAAACATATTGCTGCCAACTGAAAAACAAAATTTTAATTTGGTAATTATGAAAATAATTTTGGTAATTGTGAAAATTGTTTAGGTAAAAAAGTTTTTGGCAATAATGGAAAATTGTTTTTGGTTATCACCAAAAGTTTAACAACACGTTTTAATTACTAATTTCAAAAGTTTTTTTTGTAATTACCAACGTTTTTTTTTATAATTACTAACTGTTTTTTCATAATTACCAAAGTGTCTTTAATTATACACTATTTAACTTCCAAATGGTAATTTAATGAGGGGATGAATGCAATTGTATCAAATGACAAAAGTTTTCACACAATTATATTATATTTTGATGATATATAAACTATTTATTCATTTATGATGATGAGATTCCTAATAATGACTGAACGATTTAGCTTTAAGCACAAGTGCCAGGAAAATAACACAATTTCGAATAAAAGATTTCATTGTTGTAGTCTTGGTAAAGTAGATGTTGAAGTAGAATCAACACATTCTGCAGTAGCCTACATACATTAAAACTGATTAAGCAATTATTATCACTCTTGTTATATCTATATATGTGTTTTTTTCTTCCTGTAAATATGTCTTTATGTTAGAGGATTAATCCTTAAATGCAATAATCGAATGTTGTAAGCCTTAAACAAAACAGCCAAATGAATAAAATAATTTATCTTTATCACATGTTAGTTAATCCACATGGTGTGTAAAATGTGTGCACCAAGCTGAAATATTTTTTTAAGGTACAGTTGGACATCAACAACATGGTCACTGAAGAATGGAGAGTGAAAACAACAGGAGCTGGAAGGAGAAGAGGGCACACCTTGTTGGAGTATCCAACCTCAGATTTGAGGTTGGACAGATTCCTCATTCTAAATTTGTGGGAAGTCTGTTATGCCCCTATTTAAGATCTTATGTTTGTTTTTCTCCGCTAAAATTTTACCAGACAATTTTATCTGAAAAATGATAGAATTAGAATTTTCATAAATGTGTTCAAAATTAACATAAATGACATTTTCATGATATTGACAAGTGATTGTTACTCTCATTTTCCTGCCGCCATGTTTGTTTTGTTGAAAATGCATTGTGGGTCAATATCTAATTTTTTTATATTTTGTGAAAATATGGCCTGTCACATACTAAAAGGTAGAGCTATCATTTTAGGCAAAAAAATGAAATACAGGTTTTTCAATGAAAAATGGTTTCACCAAATAATGAATAACTGGAAGGCCTGACTATGACATCACCATTGTGATGTCATCATTGTGACCTCATTAGAGCCAATGGTGATGTCAACACAGGCCAATTGTGATGTCATCAACCCAGAATGCCTCGCACAGTAAATAAAAATGGTGGCATCAAGATGAGAGCTATTTTGTGACAGAAACTGGTTAAACTAGCTGGAGGTAATTTTTTGTTCCATATTTTGAAATCTAACTCCTCAGCTTGTTTCATAATACACCAAAGAATATAAATCAGTATTTTATGAGGGCAACCATCCAGCATTTGTTCATAAATTGAGCTCCCACAAATTTAAATTGGCTTATCTGCTCATGTCTCAGCTTGAGCGCAAGAGACGAGAACATTGTCAAGGCACACCCAGGTGGAAACAGGCATTTTAAGAAATGTTTAATGGCAGCATCTCTCCCTGTGTTCAAACATGGAGACAAGAGTTTTCTCTAGTCATAGTTCAAATGACATCCAAGCACACAGGCCTGCATATTTAAGACCTCTTTGATTTAAGCCACTCATTATGCTAATTAATTTAATTTTACCAGTAATATTTTATTATATCACTAATATGGACTATTTTATTGAAGTTGCTATGTCTCTAGATTTAGCACAGGCATATAATTAAATAAACCAATACTACCTTCTTGTCTCATGATATTTTACATGCTAATTTGTGCACAGCAATTTACTTTAAGGTACAATTAATAATTTAAAAAGAGTGTTTCATGCCATCAAAATTCAATCTGTAAAAAAACCTAGTTACGACGTCACAATACTGAACAAAGGATGATGATGCTATTTCCATTGTGTTTCCAATGTTTTGGTCTAGTATTTCTTTCATTTTATTATTTGTTTTTCGTAATTAACGCCTGAGAGATTGACTAGATGATACAAATTGAGTGTGTCTTTATTTATTAAGGCAATTTTAAACTATTTGATAAATTCTTTAGAAACTTGCAATTTTGACAGACAGTGCAGTTTTAAGATGCTTATATCATCATTACACTCTCTTCATCATCATATTACATATGATATGTTTCAATTAACAAATAAATAAAATATAGTTAGTTTTACTCTTTTATGACACATGATTAAGAACTCATTACAATATTTCTTTATTAGCCTAAGCTTTCTAACAAATAATCCAGATTAATTAATAAATAATTTTCTTGCATATTTTATGCATCTGGTTAAAGCTGGCTTTCCATAATAAAGCTGGCTTTCCATATGTCCGTATACGGACAGGATACGCATCCCTTTACTTTTAATGATTGCCTTTCCATAAATACGTTTTTCCGTCCATTGTCCGTCATCCGCAGTCCGTATTTTGGCGATACGGATAGGGGGGCGATTTTTGCGGATAACGGATGGCCTGGCATGGGCAAATTACCCAAAATAATTGCAATTAACAAGTACAATGTGTCCATTTTCCATTGACTAATTAGGCCATACCACATGAGATTCTGAACAAAAAATTGCAATCTGTAGTAGTCAAGTGGTTAGCTGTCATTAATTAAACTCTCACCTTTTATGAATTAATTGCAATGAATCGGTTTTATTGAAGAATTTATAGGGCACAAAAAGACATGTTTACAATAAATAAATGTAAATTAATAAACGAAAAGGCCTAAATAGAATATGTTTTCATTTGAATATTATGCAGTGCAATACACACTTTGACTGCAGTTGAGTGATAAGTATTGATATTCAAGAAAAAAAATCTTGTGAAATATATTCATATATAAGTATTACACAAGATTTTTTTTTGTTTTCAATAGTTTTCAATAAGAAAAAGTGTGATTACGTACTCAATTGTCATTTAAAGGGGAATTAAACTTTAGTTCTAACTGTCATGATTTGCATTTAAATTAGGCCTATACAGCAGGTTTGTATGTTTGAAATAAATTTGTTGTTTGAGAGGGAAATGGGTTCGTATATAAGGCCACAATCGCGGCACCCCATCATTCTGGGTTTGGCCTTTAAGCAGTCAACATCTCCCTGAGTAAACACAGCACAGATGTTCATACTTTTGCATAATTCGTTTCAGAGCACCAATCTAAGTCAAAATGAAAACTGTTTAATCTCAGAAACTTGTGTATCCGACATTATAAGTAGAAATAGTACTCCAAGTGGTCAAATGTGTTTCATAAACCGGGTTTGGCTGTGATTGGCGAATAGTCAAGTGATATTATATGAAAAATAAGCACATGGCTTGAATGCACAAGTAAACCCACATATTTAACCAGTATCAGTGATGTGTCCAGGGATAATTGAATCAGATACAAAAAAGAAAGCTTACCTCAAGTGTCAGACATTCAAATGGTATCTTTGGAATGTATCCTTTCAGTGTCATATCATTCCAAGCAAAGCAAGGTGTTATAATTCGTAATTTTACATTGCCATACTAGAAAAGTTAGAAATAGAGCCTGGTTATTTCCTGTCCAACGACTGTGTATCACGAATGTATATATGATTTTCATTCACTGACATCAATTCTATAATGCTGCCTTGCAAAATAGCAAAAGAGTTAGAGGGGGTACAGCGGGGAATTAGAAGTAACTGACATCTTAGATATTTCGAATATTCTGAAGTGCCAAATGTTCACATCATATTGTGCTAATTGAATAGTTTGATGCAATTTGAATAATAGCACAATTTAATTGTTAGTGCGTTTCATTTATATATACTTATTATTGCTAGTTCTATTAGCATGGTAAATGATAGATAGATAGACCGATAGAAAGACAGATAGATAGATAGACAGATAGACAGACATACAGACAGTTAGACAGCCAGACAGGTAGATAGATAGATAGACAGACGGACAGAATGATAGACAGCTAGACATACAGGTAGATAGATAGATAGACAGATAGACAGACATACAGACAGCTAGACAGATAGATAGATAGACAGACATACAGACAGCTAGACAGATAGATAGATAGATAGATAGACATATAGACAGACAGACAGGTAGGTAGATAGATAGATAGGAAGATAGATAGATAGGAAGATAGATAGATATATAGTTTCATGCGCATTTAGTGTGCCAACAGTTTTCTATAGTTATTTTTTTATTATTATTTATTTATTATTTAAAAACTGTTTTTAAACCATGGAGTCTCTAGTGACTCCATGGTTTTACTCAGTTAATATTTCAAAATTATATATGGGTGTTAATAAATGAGCAGCTAAGCTCTGTGAATTAACAGGTGTGACAGCATCTTTGTTTACATGCCTCAGCAACAGCCACAAAATCTACCCCAATGGTCATTGGTCAATCCGACGTAATTACCACTGCTGATTATCCAATGACTACAAGGGTATTCAGCTGTTTCTAGAACCCCAGTTACCTTATATGGTGTGTGGCGCTAATTGCCGACCCAGGGGTAATCGCTACCCCTAGACTCCCGGCCTTTAAAATTACATTTTCAAATTCATGAGAAGATCTGAATATTTTTATTTAGATGGTCAATGGACATCTTGGATGAAAAAATTAAGACCTTCTCAGGAATATTTTAAAAATATGCTCTCCAGGTAGATACAATCTTATATAGATACCAAAAGATCGAATAAAAAATATACTTATCTACCTATCTACCCATTTATCTGTCTACCTAACTATCAATCTACCTATCTATCAATCTACTTATCAATCAATCTACCTATCTATCTATCTATCTATATCATCAATCTACCTATCTAGGCCTATCTATCTACCTATCTATCAACAAAAATGATCTATCTATTAATCTATCAATCTATCTATCTACCTATCTATCTACTTATCTACCTATCTATCTATCCATAGTGTCTGATAGACAGACAACCAGACACAAAACGTCTATCTTTTCTTAGTGGAAAGTCCTTTTGTTGACTTATGCCAATATTTAGCTGAACAGGTAAGTAGACATGCGTACCTACAATATGGTAGAATCTCACTATTAATTATACAATTAATATTTTTATTTTTACATACACAAACAAGACTTATTACATTTCGAGTGGCAGATAGCTAATGCTGATTGGTGCAGGAAATTTATTAAGGTAGTGACTTGCCCTTATATGAACCCTAATTAACCAGGCAATAATTGCAATTGACTGACACCTTTGAACAAACTATATTGACAAGTCAATTACAATTCAGTAAGACACTGTGACACTTTTTATAGACAGCAAATTCCAATTAGGCCTAATCAATCAATTAGCTAATAGGACTATTTTTCTACTAACGCACGTACATATGGAAAGGTATAATACGGACATAGGATGACGGACAACGGATGGTAAAAAACGGACAACGGATGACGGACATACGGACCGCAAAACGTGTATATGGAAAGCCAGCTTAAGTCTGTTTTGCGGTCCGCATACACGTCATCCGTCATCCGTTTTTTCCATGTCTGTGTCCGTCATCCGTTGTCCGTATCTAGCCTTTCCATATATACGTGCGTTAGTAGAAAATTAGTCCTATTAGCTAATTGATTGATTTGGCCTAATTGGAATTTACTGTCTCTAAAATGTGTCACTGTGCCTCACTGAATTGTAATTGACTTGTCAGTATCTATAGTTTGTTCAAAGGTGTCAGTTAATTGTAATTATTGCCTGGTTGATTAGAGTTCATATAAGGGCAAGTCACTGCCTTATTTTATTTTATTTCAGCCCCCAAAAACTGGGGAACGATAAATAAATTACTTTTCCACGACATCAATTCTCCAATATGTCACGTGGGTATTCATAGCACAGCTATATCGTGTTAACATCATTAATATCACAAGCCATTACAATGGAATTTACTATGATCTGGAGCATATATACAGACATTATTATTTATATCCATGATTATAATTATAAATTTGCGCTGACAAAAAGTAATCAATTCTTTGTGAAATAATCGGCTAATTTAGATGCTTTACTATGTCAATACCTCTAGTTTTAATAATGTCAAAATTTGCACAAATAATTCTAGCTGCTCTATTTTGTAGTCTATGAATTTTTTCAACATAAGCATTGCTGCAGCCACGTGTCTTAAAAGTTAAAACAAGAACAGCTTCAGGAACAATATGCCTTAAATCTTGAAAATCAAGATAGCTGACAACTTTCTAATAAGTTCATTAACGTGAGTATCAAATCTCAATTGTTTTCAATGTGAACACGTAAGTATTTAGTACACTGAACATTTTCAATTATAGAATGATCTAAATTTACTGACTCAAAGAGCTCATTGTTCTGATATACACTTTGACCTCGATCACATAAATAAGATTCAAACCAGTGTGATTCAATATTGTGTACACCATATTTGTTCAGATATATCTACTACAGGGAAATCAAAATCATCAATTGGTAAACCTGGGATTATATGGCAGACCTCCCACAAAAATTCAGTGAACATGCAATGAGTCAAATTTGTCTTTTCCAGTGTGGTTTCCAAACTTTGTCAACCTCAATATTACGTCGGCACATAGGCCAAGGTTAAATATCACTGAGGCAATACAGCTTGTCTTATTATCTAGGAATGGAATTTCTGGGTTCACAGCTAGCAGTGGCTATGGTCTAGAACACAGAAGTATAAAATTTGATATGTGTTTCAAAAAGATCAAAGGTATAACATTGATTGAAATACATATAGATTGACATACGTTTGTAACTCCTTGAGCTTATAATTTTCACTTATACATAAAAGGCCTGCTAAGAAAAGAGTTTTTCTTTTTACAAACAGAATTAGCTGCCTGTTTCAAAATGCTTGCAAAAAGCCAACCTATATGAGCTTTACAGCTGAGCATGCACATTTCATAATGTAGATGGGCATGTTATATTGTGTTTAATATACAGCTACCCCTAGTTGTTTTTATTGTCTGAATGCTTTTTAAATAAACTCAACTAATCAAAACGTGCACAGACAACATTAACTTTAATATATGCCCTGCAATTAAATTTAATAAGTCATGAGGTAGATTCATCAAGAAGTAATAGCTAGCAAAGGAAATAAGCTAGAAAGAAAAAAAAAGAGAATGGATGAAAGTAAAGACATTGAAAGATTGCAAACTGCAATTCAGTTATAGGTGTGAGGGTTTAATTGCCCATTTTCCCCGTATTGATGGCAATTTCAGTACGGTGAGGCCTATGTTTACATGTTTAAGCCACTCTTATTAATAAGCTCTTGACCATTGAAATTTAGGTCCTCTTAACTGATTGATTGATTTATTGGGCTTAATTGAATTTAGTTCAATTGACTGTCTCTTAAAAATCATCCAGTGTCATACTTAATGCTAACCACAGTAATGTACTTATGAAAATGTGATATCTAAAATTAAGAGAGAACATAAGAGAATTATTATTGGTACTGACCAAAATCTAGACTACTTGAAAATCAATTCTATGAAATTCTTTGACATAAATTTGACTCATAATCTTATAATAATAATAATATAATATTTATTGATTTAACACCCCGATAAATCTGTACACTAAAAGCAACAAAATAAAAATGTGTTTTAAGTCTCTTTTTAAAAATGTCTGTGCTCTGGCTATTTCTGATCTGCTGTGGTAGTGAGTTCCATACTGATGGTGCGGCGTATTTAAAACTTTGTTTGCCGAAAGACTCAGTCCTTACTCGGGGAATAAGCAACAGATTGTCATCAGCAGAGGACCTTAGATTTCTTGTTATGGGCTTTTTGACTAGAAGTTCACTCAAGTAACTGGGACCAACACCATTTAAACACTTGAATACCAATAACGCCATTTTGAACTTGATTCGGATCTTCACAGGGAGCCAGTGTAGTTGTTAAAACATATCTGTAACACTGGCATATCGATCTCTTTGGAGTATCAAGCGTGCTGCAGAATTTTGAAGTCTCTGCAGCTTATGAATAGTTGTTTCAGGTAATTCAAAGAGTAAAGAGTTTCCGTAGTCAATATGGGATGTAATAAAGGAATGTACTAGTCTTTCAGTTGTTTCTTTGTTGAAATATTTCCTTATTTGTTTCAGGCGATAGATTTGGTAAAAGCCTTTCTTGCACACACTGGATATGTGACTTTTCATGGACATGTTTTCATCAAATATCACACCCAGATTACGAGCACTGGAAACTGATGTGATGGTTGAATTTCCAACAGTTATGCTGTTTTGTTGAGCTTTATGTAGTTGTTGACTGCCACCAATGATCAAAAATTCAGTTTTGTCATCATTTATTTTCAATTTGTGTTTTAGCATCCAAGTTCTGACTGCTGAGATACACTGGGTTAACACATGTATTGCTTCAGACTCAGCTATTCCATTTGATGTAGGTTTGAACGACAAGTAAAGTTGGTTGTCATCTGCAAATCCACCAACATTGATGTTAAAAGTACTGATTGTGTCATACAGGGATGACAGATATGACAAGAAGATGACAGGTCCAGCGCAGCTACCCTGTGGTACACCAAACTTCATATCAATTGGTTTTGACAGGGTGCTGTCAATCATCACCCTTTGCTGCCTATTCGTGAGATAACTAGCAAACCAGTCTGCAACAGTTCCTGTGATTTTAAATTTATGTTGAAATATTTCTGATAGAATGGCAAAGTCAATCGTATCGAAAGCAGCGGATAGATCTAAAAGGACTAGGAGTGTGATCCGTTGCTGATCCATATTTGTTAGTATATCTGATTGTATCCGTGCAAGTATAGTCTCTGTACTATGGAACTTGGTATAAGCAGCATTCTTTGTTGGAATTTGATTATTCCTTTCTAAGTGTTAACGATATTGACCGACAGCTGCACTCTCCACAACTTTTGATACGAAGTTCAGGTTGCTTACGGGGTGGAAGTTCTTAAACACTCTGTCCATATCCGGCTTCTTAATTAAGGGTGTCACAAAAGAACACTTCCAGTACGGTGGAAAATAACTTTTTCCAAGTGAGAGGTTAACCATTTTTGTTAGAACTGGTAGCAATACATCAATGCACTCTTTAACTAAATGAGTTGGCATTGGATCAAGTCTACATTGTTTTGGTGCACTTTTCATGACAAGTTTCTTCACTTCTTCCATGCTTAAGATCTTGAAATCAGCTAATTTGTGACTACTGGCAGTGTCACATTGCTCGTATGATACAGTGGCAGATATGTTTTCTTGTATTAGGATGGTGTCAATGTCATTCCTAATTCTCTCAATTTTGTTGCTAAAGAACTGTCCAAAATCATTTGCCAGCTCCTCCTTTGTATCATGGTCAGGCAATGGGGTGACAGGCACACCCTTTTGCTTTGTGCACTGATACACAAATGTATTTCGTAATGATCTAAATTCTTCATAGTCAGCATTTTTCCTAGATTTTTTCCATTTGTATTCGCTCTTCCTTCTCTTTAATTTTAATTAAGTTCAGCGGTAAACCAAGGCAATGTGGATGTTATCCTGATTATCTTGGTCTGCTCAGGAGCGTGTCGATCTAGTACAGACCTCATACTGTCATCATATTGTTGGGCAAGCTCGTCTATTGTTTGTGCAGGATTCTGGCAAATTTCAGTTTTTTCCAAATTTTCCTTAAATGAGGCCAAGTCGATGTCTTTGATTTTCCTGCGTTTTACATATTTAACATTATTTCTTGGTTTTTCAAGTGTTGTTCTCGCACACACAAAACTGTGGTCAGAAATGTAGTAGTTTGCTTGGATGTCATTGACTTCTAGATCTACTGATTGTCTTGTCAAAATTAGATCTAATGTATGTCCATGTTTTTGGGTTGGAATATGAACATGGTTGGTCAGACCCATACAGTGTATCAAGTCAAGAAACTTAGAAGCATTTGGGTCAGCAATGTCATCTAGATGGATGTTAAAGTCTCCTAATATTATCAGGTGACCTTCAATCATAACACAGCTTTCCAGGTATTCAGAGAAATCACTGAGAAAACTTGTCATTGTCTTTTTTTATTTAGATGGTCAACATCTTAGATGAAAAGATTAAGACCTTCTCATGAATGTTGCAAGGGCGAGGTTCTAATTTCATGAAAGTTCTACTGTTCAAATCCTGAGGATGTAGTCAATAACACTAGAAAATATACTATTCATGCCATGGTTTTGAGAATGTAATTAAGGCTGTTTTGAGTAACATTTCTTGAACCCATTTCTCTCTCAAACAAAATTTATTTCAAACATACAAAACTGCTGTATAGGCCTTATTTAAATGCAAATCATGACAGTTACAACAAAAGTTTAATTCCTCTTTAAAAGACAATTAAGTACATAATCACACTTTCTTTTGTTATTGAAGATAATACTTCATCACTCAACTGTGTGTATTGCACTGTATATATTCAAATGAAAACATATTCTATTTAGGCCTATTCGTTTATTAATTTACATTTATTTATTGTAAACATGTCTTTTTGTGCCCTTGAAATTCTTCATTAAAACCGATTAATTGCAATTAATTCATAAAAGGTGAGGGTTTAATTAATGACAGCTAACCACTTGACTACTACAGATTGTTTTTTTTTTTGTTCAGAATCTTCTGTTGTATGGGCCTAATTAGTCAATGAAAGAGGGATACATTGCACTTGTTAAATGCAATTTATTTTGGTAATTTGCCCTTGCCTGGCCATCCGTCATCCGCAAAAATCGCCCACCTATCCGTATCGCCAAAATATGGACTGCGGATGACGGACAACGGATGAAAAAAGGTATTTATGGAAAGTAATTACTTAAAATCAAAGGGATGCGTATCCTGTCCGTATACGGACGTACGGATGACGGATATACGGACAGAAAAAACGGACATATGGAAAGCCAGCTTAAGGCATTCACCAATAATTGGCCAGCTCTAGCTGAAGGTTCAATCCCTGGCCCGGGCACTCTTCATCAGTTGCATCACAGCTGAATGTCGTTTGCATGAGATGTTAAATTGAAGTATCTATGCTGAGACCCCACCCAATGGGCCACCCATGGAATAAATGTGTACCATGGTCTGGACTCCAAGTCTTATCATCTCGTCATTATGTCTGCCTATTGCTTCAGGCTGACATTTAGTTGTTTTGACTGACACCTTGGACATGGAACCAATTGTACAACTTTAAACTACTCAGCATCTAGTGAAAAACCTACTTCAGGTGACAATTGCTTTTCTTAGTCACTCTAAACATCAGATGCTCATCTCTTGTACTTTAAAAATTTATTGCTTGCTATTGCTTCTATGATGTTTGTTTGAGGTGAAATCTGCCAGGCCCCTAATGTCAGAAGAAGTCACATTTATTTAGGTGTGAGGCACGAACTGTTTTTTGGTAGCAAAGTGGGCATCACGAATTTTAAGATGATTATGCGGATCAGGCTGCAGGAGGCTTTCCTCTTCCAATACACATGTGCAGAAGCAAATTGAAGCTCTTGAGAAAATGCAAGTTAAGGGGCGTTCACACTGTCATGGATACGACCTTAGTATGACAACGGACGTGAAAAATGGGCTATATGTGCTCACTGGTGGCTCTGTTAATCACATTTAAATTCTTCCCACAAACGTACGTGATGCAGTCATATATCCCTCGCCTTAGGACCGTCAACCACGCGCTGACGTCCATCAAATGCTCACCAAACGTCTGTCAATTGCTCACCGAATGTCCTCGTCTAGCATCTGTCAGGCATCCATCAGGCACTCATAGGCACTGGTAGACACTCGTAGATTGCTCTTAGATTGCACGTAGATTGCACATAGCACGTAGACTGCACATAGATCACTCGTGCAAGTGGTACAAGAGTAGATGAAGGGCGGACAACAGGCAGGCGACGGGCAACTTTACGAGCGTTTTACAAGTGGATGCGAGTGGATGCGAGTGGAGCGAGTGGAAGGGGAGTATATTAGGATGGACAGTGGCTACGTTTGGCTACATATGCGCCATGTATGTACGTAGAACGTACGTAGATCGCTCGCCGACTGACTCCCGAGCAAGTTACGTATTTTAACTAATATGAACAATCATTCGTAGAACGTCCGCCAAAGTTTTAAACATGTTTGAAATTTTTTGCCCTCTCACGAATGATTTAGCATTACCAGGAGCATTCTACGAATTAGCAAGAGTATCCCTGAGACTTCCGGCAAGTGGATCTATGGACAAGGATGAGCAAGATTAAAAATATTTTTTCATCAGTGGTCATATGTATGTCTTATATTTGACAGTGTAAATGCCCCTTTAGATTTCTTGAAAGCCTACCAGGTGTTAGGTGTCAAACTTCAACACTTGCCATTCTGGCTGACACAGGCAGATTTTCACTTCATGTCCTTCCCTGTTTCACAACTGTTACAAAATCCAGACTGAGTTACATCAAAGAGGTGTTCCATGCTGTCTTTATAAGTCACAGATACTCTAAATACTGATCTTGACAATTCCAGCTTTAACAAAATTATTGGCTGTCTGAGATTATTGATACACTAAATGCAAAACTCAGAAATCTTTAAGAATGACATTTTTTTTTTTTTAAATATGTTTATTCACACACATGCATATACAATTCATGGTGTATAGTACAAAAAAAGAAATATTGGTAATCAAAATATATTGTAAATGTTATAAAACTTTAAAAACATAACAGATAAAAACAAAAGTGAATAAAAACATAAAGTGAATAAATAAAAAATGCTGCGCTTTATGCTGTACATATAAAGTGCAATATGACTTTTAGGTCATCTCTAGTGAACCCGTCTACTGTGGCTGCATTTGTGCGAACAATATTTAACAATTCATTAATCTGACCAACTACTGGCTCTACATCAGCATATCTTTTATATAAGCACCTTTTGGTCTGACAAATACTGTCATTTAACAGTTGCTCAGTACTGCATCCAATACCTTTTGAGATCATTGTCAAATTTGAATAAATTATACTGTTTACATCTAACAGTGCTTTTTCATAAATAAATTTAACTTTAACATTTGCAGATTTTAACATAGTTTGTACCATTTTAATAAATCTACAGTAAATTTGCTCTAAGGCACTTAGTCTCCCAACTAACCCAGGAAGCAAATTACGATGGGTTGTTGATGGAACCTATAATATTCGCCTTGTACATCTATTCCACATGGTTTGAAATTGTACAATATTACTGTCACATAAATTCCATGCTTGAGCACCGTAAAAATGACAACATTTTGAATTAAATACATTTACAGTAACTTCTTTTCTACATTTCCCCAATGTTGAGATGGTATGATTAACTCTATAAACAAGGTCACTTCTTTTCATTCTGACATCAGTCTTTTCTGACATATCACAGTCTGAATAGTTACCTAGATACTTTACAGTTTTTACCCAAGCTAAACGTTTACCATCCAAAGATATATCTATGTTGTTTTGTTCTTTTTTACTGAATAGCATACATACAGTTTTATCTGGATTATATTTGACATTATACTCATTACTGAACTCCTCACATATCTTAATCATCTTAGACAGGCTTGATACAGTGGGTGCTAAAAGTGTAAGATCATCTGCATAGTCTATAGCACCATAAAACTGGTTTCCAACCCAACAGCCTTCACCGCCTTTCTCTAACCTTGATAATAAT
The DNA here is from genome assembly GCA_932294295.1 of Alitta virens. Taxonomy (NCBI): domain Eukaryota; kingdom Metazoa; phylum Annelida; class Polychaeta; order Phyllodocida; family Nereididae; genus Alitta; species Alitta virens. The sequence goes on along the minus strand of OW028580.1, from coordinate 26,708,814 downwards.
TTGTCTATATAAATACAAAACAGTACTGGGGATATAACCCCACCTTGTCTAATACCATTGGTTGTACCAAATTCATCAGATACATACCCTCTCCAATGCGTTCTCATACATTGTCGAACATATAAGTCTAACATCACTCTTACAATAACAGGGGATACCCCTCTGTCTATTAACAAACAAAATAGCTTATCATATTGCACTCTGTCAAAAGCCTTTGTTGCATCTACGTAACCAGTATACACATCTGATCCATTATTCATATAATATCTAACAACTTCTTTCAAAACTAATGTACACATCACAGTGCTATGTTTGCATTTAAAGGCAAATTGCATATCATTTGTACTGAGCTTGTCTTTGTACCTTGATAAAATAATAATATCTATAACTTTAGAGATGGAGTTACACAAAGTAATACCTCTGTAGTTACTACTATCACAGACATCATTTTTGTTATCTTTTGGAATTGACTCAATAGTACCAAGGAGTACATCCCTCGGTTGATACCCATGAGTTAAAACTGATGTTAGCAACAATGCAATATTGCTAATAAATCGATCACATGATAATAATAGATGATTGGACATAAATCCTTCATGACCATCACTTTTATTAGATTTTAAAGCTTTAATAGCTTCTGCTACCTCAGAGTATCTGACAACTCTATCCGCATCATCAGATGACGTACACTCTTCTAAATACTTGTAAATGTATGACATATTGTTTGCATCAGATGGCACACTATTTAACAACTGATCATACTTCTCTGAAAAATGCTGTGCAATAGCTTTACCTTCAACAATACCATCAATTGCAACAGGCACCTTGGCTTTAGGTTCAAGCCTATTAACCTCTTTAAAGAAATCTCGCATATTATCATTTGCAATAGCAGTAGCCATTCTTTCTTTCCTTATCACATCATGTTTGATCTTATTTCTTCTATTCGCATACATGTATTGCTTTTTAGTGAATTTCATAACATCATACAAAACCCCATTTCTAGGACACCCTGCATCCATCCACAATTTATACCAAAATATACAGTCATCTCGATATGGCTTAACCTCACTGGTCCAACCCGATCTACATGACTTTCCTACATTAATTCTTGGAAATACATCATCTGCCCTCAAACAGGTCTGAATAAGGTTGTGACACCATGCGTCAATTTGCTCTCTATGATCATCCCTAGTACACATGACATTATTGCAATACATGACATTATACCGCTTCATACATGTTATAAACTTTTCTTGACACATATGATATTCACTAACATGATTATCATTAACCTTATGCCATGCTATCTGATTCTTTCTTATGGCATAACCATCACTCAATGTAACTCTCCCTGGTGTAACCTTAAGAGTTAATAACACAGGCATATGATATGACGGGTTGAGTGGCTCATGACACACTGAGGCACTTTCAATATTCTTACGCAAATGTTTATTCACAGTAAAATGGTCTATACAAGTGAAACAATTCTTAGCTGGATCATTATAAGTATAATCAATGCTACGCCCAGGTAAATTATGAGCATACATGCAGTCTATTCGATCACACCAGTCACTGTAATACTTGTCATGAGCATAACGCCTACTGACATCTAGGTTCATATCACAACCAAGGATTATATGCTTCCCATTACATTGTTGTATGAAAAGTTCCACTGCATCCAGTGTATCTAGAAACTCTGGGCATACCCTTGTTTTACTCTGATTATCCACAGGCAAATACATGTTTACTAATACAAAACATAGATTACCAATTTTAATCTCTAGCGCACATGCTCTATTTGTATTAGTAATGTTAACAAATTTAGATGTATTACTAATAGACTTATGCCACTGTATAGCTATACCACCCTTGGGTCTACCAACTAGTATATCACAGTCATGTGTAGCAGCAACACCATTGGCAAGATAGTCAGGGCTAAGCCCTCTAAGTACATTTTGTTTTGAGTCTATTAACCATGATTCTTGTATAAACATAGCATCAGGTTTATATTTACGAAGTACATCACCAATAAAATTTTCTTATCACTGGCCATACCAGTGCTATTAAAAGATAATATCTTTAAATTAAAATCCATTTTAAAATAGAGGTTATCTACAAACTATCACAGATCTTATACAGGGCTTCAGTTGCTCTGCTGCTGCATCTTCTTGGCAGGAAACCATCTTTTAATGTATATACCTTTCGGCCAAAATTCTGGTGATGTGACGGTCTTTAAATGTTCATAACTGAAAGTCACAACATATCTTTTTGTGTCCCATCCTTCCGCGGACTTATCTTCCACCTTGGTGGCTGTGATGTTACCATCGCCAGCACTCTTGACGTAGTTGTCCATATCTTCTGCTGTCGTTCCGCTGTTGACATTCGTCAGCTGGACCTGTATGGTGTTAGGCCCTGCCTGTAAACTGTTACTTTGACTAGTACCACATATCTTTGGAGATGATGCCCTTTTGGTTCCGACCCCCTTGCTGAAGCCTTTGTTAGGACGTTTCCCACGTGCCTGAAACTTAGTATCGTATGTCACCCGCTGCAGTACTTTCACAAAGGAAGCATGCTGACTGTTGCCCTTCGTGGCTTTTAGCTCTCCTCTATCACCACCTGGACTTGAATTTGTTACCATAGGTTCTACAGCATTCACCTCGTTGACTGCCACATCCACCAGGACATCGGTTGACGTTCTCACTGACTGCTTTTCTGCAAGAGAATTTTGAGTAGGTTTATCTCTGCAACCAGTACTAGCGCTATCTACATCACGACGTAGCACTATCATAGTTTCTTGAAGCTGGGCTAACTGCCTTTGCTGTACTGCTAGAGTTTCTAGAACTGACATCATATCTGCTGCTGCCTCAGGAGAGGCAGGAGGCAATTTCGATACATTAACAGCTGCAAATGTAGGAATCTTATCTCTATCTTCAAGTTCTACTGCATCCAGCCATTTGAACATTTCCAAAATATTGCTCACCATCACTTCTCTGGCAGACCAATTTGCTGAGTCAGTTCTCTTCTTCCCCAGATGAGGAAATGTAGGTATAAGTGCCTTTGACGCCTTCTTCCATATTATTTCTAGCATTCGCAATATCATCTAGGCTATACCATCATAAAATAGCCAACCTTATGTTGAAGTCTGTCGATCGACCTCGATAAGTATTCATGTAGGCTAGCAGCTCACACATCACCACGTCACCAGTGGCGCCCGCCATCTTGTTGTTCTTGCAAGTCCCAGTTGCCTGTCAATTTCTTGTTTCTACTGCGTCCAGAACTCCCTGGAAACCTTGCCAGACTCGCCAAAATCTTCTGAAGAGTCAAACCTCAGTCCTCATTCAAGATACACAGCTTTCCTTGTCTGTAAAACACCATTAAACTTCACGTTTTTGCAGAGCTGGAAACCTCCGTGTTCAACCACGATCGCAGCACCCTCTCTCTTTTATTATACATTAGAATAGAGCCTTAATATCTAAATTATACCCTGCCTGAATCAGTGTATTGTAATATAGTGCGTTTTAGACATACATATAACTCTCACAACCTTAGACAAAAACGTCCTTTTGTCCCTGCAGACAAAAGAATCTGTGCAAAATGTGATCCAAATCAAGTAGAAGATGAATTTCATTGTTAATTCTTAACCTTTAACTTTGCTCTTGGTAAATTCCTACAGATAGCATAAAATGTCACCTAGTTCTGGCTGGCAGCACATTTCCATTGATAAGGATGATCTTTTATATAAATATATGTATATATTTGTGTATGTCTGCTATTTTATGTGATTACATATTGTATATATTTGTATATATCTGATTTTGTATGTCATTCATGTCATTTGTCATTATATATTGCCATTTCATGTATTACCTGTCATTTCATACCCTTTGACATGCTTGAATATAGTTATAGTACATCGTGTAAAATTGGTAAAAAATATGACTCGAAAGATGGTCCTTTAAAGGGCACCAGAAACGCACCCATATCTGAGCTTGGCATCTACCAGATCCTTGTATGGAAGGGTATAGGCAGTCTCTACGTGACCTGCTTGCCATGATCAGCGTCGCGCAGAGACTGAGGTATAGGGAAGACATCCATGCATGTTGCCAAATGTATATATTTCATGTTGGGTGGTCACCTCATATGGCCCCTCCTCTTGCTGCACTAATTGCCATGGTCCCTGCCTGTCCTAATTAGCCCATCAGGTACAAAAATACAGAATGTCAAGCCCTAATCCACCCACACACACCCCCCAATATATGCACAGAATCGTTCTTGGTGCCGGGATCCAGTCTTAGCGTTAGGTGCCCTCTGTTTGTCCTTGACCTTTTGGCCAGTCTCCCAATAATAGTTAACGGTTCCCATTCTAGAGACATATATATCAAACATTTAAACTCACCAATATATTCAGAAGTTGCTATGCTTCAATCCATGCATGAATGAGAGGAATTTCTGAACTAGGGACAGTCATTATACAAAGCTATTTATTCAATTTTTTGTCATTTAGATATTATTCATGTATTAAAATAATGGCCATAAATAATGTCCACTCACCTTTTGGTCATATTTCAAGTTTCCTATCTTTCAATGATAGGTCTTCGCCATCGTCTCATCATTTTTCATCATTTTAATACAATATATTTTGAAAGTTTAAGAAAAAAGTAACAAATTGTCTAGTGTGTTGCATAGTATTGGGATAGCAAAACCAATGCAAAAGCTGAAAAAACTGAATGCAGATATAGGCAGACAATGTCCATATATGGTCACAAAGAACCAGCAGAACTACAACTGAGAATATGGCAAACTTTATGTTAGGCCAAAATGTTTAACAGAAATATTTCATCAGCGAAAAAGATGGGGTTTGACTTGTTGCTGACATTTCTATCCATGTTTTGCTGCACCACGTCATTTATTGAAAAAATAGGACCGAAAAACAACTTGATATTTATTTTTCATCAAACCATAATTATGTAGAAAAGGCATCTTTGCACGGTGGTGATTGGAATTTTTGTAATTATGACATAAGAAAGTTGATGTCACTCGTAAAGTGTATTAATATAAGTTAATTCTCTATGAGCCACCTAACAGTCATAACTGTATTAATATTTAGTTTTCACTGCATCGTAATACTGCACGGGAAACAGATGTACTTTATATTGAATAACTATCACAGAGTTACAATTTTGTTATTTTCAAATTGGTTTATCGCCATGTAATACAGTAAATTACTCAATTAACTACATAATTTTCTAAAATGTGTAAAAAGTTAGAATAAAAAGCATGACACAGACATTGACATTTCCTGGAAATATATCCAGGTAATAAAAATTCTAAATACCTAACTTCTATTAAACCATTATTATAAACTTAATCACTTAATTTTCTAGCATGAAAATTTTTTTTTAACATAAATGTTATGGCGATGCAATCAAAAGGGCAAAAGAACCGGTGACTGTAAAGTAATGAAAATAGTTTTCCCACACGAGATGACCAATATCAATGTTAATGTCCCAATGCTACGGTTAAGACCTATGTATGACGACGGATCAATTTTTTTTTTCAATCTTGATCATCCTTGTCCATTGGTGATTCGCTCGCCCAGTGTTTTACGTATACTTGAGGATACTCTTGATCGCGCTTGACCACTCAAAACCATTCGTGGAGAGGGGAAAACATTAAAAAAAAATTTAACACTTTGGCGGACAAGTAAATTGTTTATATTAGTTATGTAACTTGCTCGGAAGTCACTCAGAGAGTGTTCTACGCACGTTCTATGTAAGTTTGTTTGTTTGTATGTTTATTTAGCAGAAAAAGCATATATGCTTACTGAGCTGGTACAAATTAAAGATAGAGAGTAAACAACAATAAATTGTGATATTGAGATAATAATTACATGTATATTAAAATGATATTGAAACAGAGTTGAATAAAGTAATTTTTATGCAATAAAATGGTTGTTGAAAGCAAAATTTTGATAATTTGCAATAATATCTGGAAATATTAAAAAAAATTATGATTGTTGATAATTTATGTATGGAAGATAATTCTTTATCGTTCTACTACATGCCTTTAATGAAACTTTCTATGCATGCTCCCTGATATTTTGTCTTTTTTTTGCCTTGTTCTGTTCTTACAATATTAATTTAATTCAATTTCTTGTATTTGGATAATTGTTATCTGCCAATTCTTGGAAATAGTGTGCGGCAATATTTTCATTTTTTGTTGGTATGCTATTTTGGCCATGTTTAAGGCATAATGATCTTTGATAGGGATTACATTATATTTGTTATGTAGGGATGTTGGGGAAGTCAGTGGATCAAGATAAAGGAGTGTTTTTAAGGCCTTATGTTGCAAAATTTTAATCCTTTTTATGTTTCTTTCACTCCAGCAAAGGCTCCAGTAAATAAGTCGAGAGTCGGCTCCAAACTAGCCAATCAGCAGAGACCCAAACGTTATATTTAAATAGTTGACCCCACCTTGACATGGCCTAAGTTGTGTTTATACATTAACTGAAGCTATGAAAACTGATTCTGAACAAGGTAAACTGTTTTAACACTCCATATGAGAGATATCATAAACTATTAACGGCGGACAAGCCCATCTAATTGTTTTTCTTAGTTTGGCAGCTCTGATCACGTGACCCACATGAATAAATTATGATAATACCTCAACTTTGCGAGATTTGCCTGGGGTACATTTCCTGGGTGGTTTCTTTTGGCAGCTGTACTGTAAATTTCAATTTCATAGCTAATCTTTCAATGAAAATGTGCATGGTACAATTTCATTTTTCCTTTGTTTATGACCTTATTCTTTATGACTTTAAATGCACTGATAACTTTAACTAGTCATTTGCATGTTTGAGATATGTGCTCATTAAAGTTTAGTTTGGAGTCAAGAATGACACCCAAATATTTTGCTGTATTTTTCCTATGTTTTCCCTTAGTTTTATTTCTTTTTAAATATCAGGAATATTTTTCATTCCACAAAACACCACGTAGCTAGGTTTGATGTCATTTACAATTAAATCATTTGCCTGGAACCACTTTGTTAGGTTCTCTAAACATTGTTCTGCTTCTTGTTTCAGTTTTTGGGGGTCATTTCCTGATGAAAAGATACTTGTGTCGTCCGCAAACATATTTGTGTTGCATGCAGTTGCATTTTTAGGTTATTGATATAGACTAGGAAGAGAAGTGGGCCTAAAACAGACCCTTGTGGTACACCCATTTTAACAGTTTTGGATTCTGATTTTTCATTTTCTAATTGTACATACTGTTGCCTATTAGTAGGATATGATTTAATCAATTCAATGGCGGGTCCTCTTACGCCATATTTTTCTAGTTTTGTAACTATTATATTGTGTTTTACGATCTCAAATTCCTCCGTTTAGTCTAGGAATATTCCAGTTGTCATTTCTTTCCTATCTACTGATTGGCAAATGGTGTCTATTAAACTGACCAATGCCAATGATGTTGAGTGTTTTTTTCTAAATCCAAACTGACAGTTAAAAAGAATGTTTTGCTTTTCTAAGAAATTGTACACTATATTGTTAATAACTCTTTCTATTGCTTTGTTTATGCCACTTTATAAAGTAATAGGTCTATACTTATTTTGATCATCGGTATTTTTGCCCTTTGTGAATTGGAATTACCTTGCCTGTTTTAAGGGCATCTGGATATTTCCCTGTTTTTAATATCTGGTTGCATAGTGAACCAGAGGTATTAGGCTATAACAGTGCTTAAGAATTTTATTTGAGATTCCATCGTCGCCCGGTGCTTTTCTATTTTTGAAATCAGAAATTATTCTTTGTATTTCTTTTTGATGTAGGGTATATGTACATACTGCTTTCGCATGATGTTCTTAAGTAATTTGGAAATTCTTTTCTCCTACAATATGGTTTTTTTTTTTTTTTATATTTGATTTCCTACATTTATAAAATGATCACACAGTGTATTAGCAATTTTTTTTTGTCATCAGTAAATACTTTTCCTTAGCTTTTGTCTAAAAAGATTTCCCATAAGGCTTTGAAAGTTTTCTTTTTATCATCCATCAGATGTTGATAGTACATTTCCTCAGCTTTTCTTATCACGCCAGTTTGAATGTTTCTGTATTTCTTGTAAATAGTTTTATTCGTTTCAGTGGGATAATTTAGATATGTTGTGTACAAATAAGTTTTTGATTTATGCTTATTCTGATCCCTGGTGATATCCATTTCTTGTCTTTCATTCTTTTTCGAGATGTCATAAAGTGGAAATGATCTTTCATATGCTTGAGAATATTTGGTAAATATCATATCTAATATAATATTTGAATCAGTGTTTTGGTATAATTCTTCAAAAGTTTCATTTTATAAAAGGTCATAAAATTTTGCAAGGTTTGCAATACCCCGTAATTTAATAAATGGTCTTTTCTTTTCACACAACTTATGTGAAGAAGTTTTGTCAGATTTTATCATGATGAAGTTTGGTAGATCATCAGAGATGTCACTGAATATGTTATTACTTTCAATTTCATCATTTATGGTGTGGTTGTTTAATTTTATGAATATATTTTCAATTATGGTAGCTGATTTATCAGTTATTCTGTAAGGAGAGTTATGGTTGGCAAAAAATTCTCTGTTTGCACTGTGTTATATATATATATATATATTATTATTTTTTATCTTTATTGACATGTGGTTTTACATTATAACAATATAAGCATCATACATGGAAACATAAACCACCCAGCCCCATAAGGGCTTATATGTCACTCCATTTCAGTGCTTAAATATATGATGTCTAAACAACAAAAAGTAACTGTTTTCTTATTTACATAGCTTTCAGCAGAAAGTTAGCCAATTGTACCTGATATTCGTAATTAATAAACACAAATCTTTCAAAATCATCATACTCATCGAAATTACTATTAATGTAACTAATATTATTATAAGTACATGAAATTCATCTTCAATATTATTTGTTACAGAATTACATAGTTCCAATGGAACATTCCTAAATCTTCCAATTTCAACATTAATTGGCAATATCCCTGCTCTAAATTGAGCTAACAATGATCTATGAATACGTGGTAAATTACATGTAATATACTTTTCCAATAAACATGAAATCTTATAAATATAATTGTAATACCTTAGTTTGGGTTTGTTATATCTAGTAGTTTCCCAATTCTCCCAATATATCTGTTTTATTTTACATTTAAGCAGTCTAATATCACATTCTAAATTATCATGCAATAATTCAACCATTCCTACTTTGCTAAAAATTTGTTTTAACTCATGTGACAAATTATTTCTACATTTACTAATATCATAATCAAATATTTTTCTAGTTAGTCTTTCTCTGTCCATTTTCAATATCCTATTATAATATTTACACATATTTACATGTCGGTTGCAGACGGTGCTAGTCCATCCTATATCACCTTCTAGCATATGTATTGGCGCAAATCTATGAACACCATAAAAGAACCACATTGCTCTGTATTGGACATTATCAATTTTACTATAATTCCTAAAACCCCATACTGATGATCCGTATTCTAAAATTTAAACACAAACATTATATAGTTTAACAAAGGTTTTGTATGGACATTATTTTAACTGTTGCATTTTACTCCTAATCATTCCAAATGCTCTACCTCCTGCTTCTGCCAATAGAGTTGCTGATCTTGTGAAATCTAAATGTTCATTAAAGATAAGCCCTAATTATTTATAATAGTACATAGTTTTTCAGTTTGCATTTAATTTCATACCATCAATGTTAATATCACCACAAACATATGCCTTTCCTGTTTCTTTTTGTATTTCATCATCACTATTTCTAGTTTCTGAGTAAATTTCTTGATATCTGTATCGGGATGCCTGCAAATGGAACCAATTATAACTTTTTCATGTTGGATATTTGCTTCAATCCATACATCTTCTACATCTTCACATCTCAAACAGAGATCATAATATTATCTAAGGCTGTAGCAGAGGTCTTTTTTGATAAATATGCATGCACCTCCAAATAAATTTTTGTCTGGTAATTTATATTCTATATTGTATGATTTTTTAAAATTGGCAGCTCTATTTTCAATATTATGTCTAACAATTTCTGATAGCATAATTATGTCCAATTTGAAATTAAAAATTTGAAGCATTGCTTTGAATTCTCCGCAGTGCTTCCCCAGACGTCGTATATATTCATATTTAAAATTGAAATATCAAATTTGTCTTGTTTTTGCATTTCATTCAACTCTGTTTCAGTGTAGTACTTGCAGTATGTTTTTTTTATTAAATTATGCACAAATGATGTTTTGATATATTCTCTAAACTTCTTTTTCAATATAAAGTTGTTAATTCGACTAATACCAGATTGTAATGTTTAGAGTAATTCATAGCTATTCAATGTACTAAAAAAAAGTAATTTGAATGTATTATTCATTTTGGTAAATTTCAGGATTTAGTCATTAAATAGGTTTTCATACTCCTCTGTTGTTTCACATAGAGTTGCAGTTACACCGCTGGATGAATCAATTTTTTTTAACGTTTTCTTCTAGGTCCTGCAGTTGTTTTTTATTTTCAATTTCAATTATTTCATTTGTATTAATTTTGCAGATTATTTTCATGTCTATGAAAGCTTGTTCAGCATCTTTCAAGTAGCCATACATAGCCATACGTAGCCATACGTAGCCAAAAACTCACGTCCACTCGTAGAACGCTCATAAAAAGCTCGGCGGACATTGGTCGCCTTCTGTGTAAGCAATCTATGAGCAATCTATGTGTGGTCTACGAGTGCCTTATGCATGCCTCACGTATGCTAGGCGACGGACGTTCAGCGAGCGTTTGATGAACGTTCGGCGAGCGTGCGACGGAGATCCGGTGAGCGTTTGACAGACATCCGCCGAGTAATTAACAGAGCCACGAGTGAGCACGTATAGCCCATTTTTGATGTACGTGGTCACTCATTGGTCTTATACGTGACAGAGTGAATGCCCCTTTGGTCAGCTTCTATGATCAACTGCTAGAGGCAAAAGGCAGATGTTAAGATGAGATGATAAGGCTTAGAGTCCACAGCATGTTACAATTTTACCAGATGGGTGAGGTTTTTTACTTGCCTCAGCATAGACACCGAGTACAGGACAGCTTCAGTTTAACATCTCATGCGTCTAGGCTGGGATTTGAGCCCTATACAAGATTGATATAACTGCATGTATCAAACTTGGTATATGAGAAAACTGCACTGAAACAGTCTAAAGCAAAGTTTTCATTGACTTTATCATGTACACCGGTAATTAAACTAGAAACTTAGAGCAGTATGTACTCCTGTTGGAACTTAATGTTTGGGGGGTGAATTCTGCTTCAGGTAAACTGATGCAGCTGTAAGGTTTATCTACGCTACTGATGTGGATTGTCTAAGGTTGCATAAGGTGGGCGATGGTATCACCAAGATTTGCCTACAATACTCGAAGGTTTGTGAAGGTTCAGGAAGGTACCTGCAAAACAAAGACAAAACTTTATGAACCTTCATATGAACCTTTTTGACCTTCGTGCAAACCTTTGTAAACCCTCATATACCTTCATGTTAACCTTCATTGACCTTGGTATGAACCTTTGTGAACCTTCGTGTACCGTAACACATGGGGTACAATCATAGAACATCTCAAGGTTTACCAAGTTGGACCCAAGTTTCACTTAAGAGGCGTTCACACTGTGACCTATGGGCGTGGTGAGTGAGCGCTGATGACCAAAAATTTAAACTCTGGCTTATCCTTGTATTAAATCATTTAAGAGAGGCGCTGAAGTGTTGCATTGCACGGTCACAGCCCAACAACGGTATTACTTATTATATTAATCATTAAAATGATGTTATGTTCGTACACAATGTTACATAACTAACATAAATAATGTGTAACGTTTCATCAAAAAATGTATGCATAAAGACTGTATGATCAGAGATGATATTAAGATCAGAGATGATAGTATGATCTGTCTGCCGCCTTCGATACCATCAATAAATGAAACTGCATGATGTACTGGGAAGTCTAGGCATTGGTGGAATTTTTCCTAATTGGTTTTCTTCTTATCTGAAGAACCGTAAACAATCTGTTGTGTGTGCTGGCTCAACATCATCAGCCTTCCCATTGGAGCTGAGGTTCCTCAGGGTTCCATTGTTGGGCCTATTCTTTTCACAACCTATACTGCCTCTCTTGGAAGTGTTTTGTGCGATGTTGGTGTTCAATACCACTTTTATGCTGATGACACTCAGATATGTCTTGCATTCGATGCAGAAGATGAACTTGATGTCTCCCAAACTATGGAGAAATGGGTATACACTGTTCATGACTGGATGATGAGCCATGATTTGAAGATGAATGATGACAAAACAGAAGCGATGTTTATAGGAAATGGTAGAATAGTCTCTCAGTTGAAGAAAATGAACATCTCAGTTGGTGATCAAGTCATGTGCCAAAAGCAAGTGTGAAGAGCTTGAGTGTTATGCTAGATGAAGAGATGACTTTACTTAACCATGTCCAAAATCAATGTCGTAATGCTTTCTTCAACATCAGATACCTAGCTAGGATTAAACAATATCTTAGTCCAGGATGCTTAGAGACATGCATTCATGTTTCATTTCATCAAAGCTTGATTACTGCAATTCATTGTACTAAGGTGCACCGAAGTTTATCATTGAAAGACTCCAAAGTGTCCATAATTCTGCAGCTCGACTGTTAACAGGCAGCAGAAGAAACAACCACATAAATCCTGTTCTCTATGATCTTCATTGGCTCCCTGTTTATCAACGCATAACATTCAAGTTGCTATTGATTTATATAAAACAAAGAATGACATGTGTCCAACATATATTATTGACCTGCTCGAAGACTATAAACTAGCTCGTAAGTTTAGATCATCAGACAGTGAACTTCGGAGTTCCTATATTAATGAAAAATCTCTTCGATGTGCAGGACCAAGGTTATGGAACTCCCTCCCAGTTGATCTCAGGAAAAGTTGCTCTGTAGACATTTTTAATTTAAAAGAAAGTTAAAGACTTACCTTTTTAAACAACATTTTACATAAAATGTACATATTTTAATTATTGCATAACTTTTTATCATGTTATTATTTTAATTATTTATTTAAACTATTTTAGAGCATATTTCATGGATTTTACGGTATACAAAATAAATTATTATTATTTATTATTATGGGTTCAAACTTGAACAAAACGAGTTTTCTTTACATGTAATTCTGCCAAAGAAAATTCCTGCCAAAAAAAGGTTATCTCGACTCTGTTGATAAAGAAGTAAATGAAAGATACATGTGATAAATGTGTAAAGAAATAGCAATTGCCTGATCATTCAATTATTTCATCTATTAGTAAAACTTTGTCAATTAGGTTTGGTGGTAGGGGCCACTTCTTCAACAGGCAAGAAGGAATACATAAACGAACAATATGTTACATTTTTAATTGTATAATCCTATATTATTTGACAACTAAGCCCCCAAATGTATTTGATGCTAATCCAAACCACTATGAACTACAACTTCACCATCTCTTTTCTCAAAAAATACTAACTGTCCCCCCCCCCCCCTCCCTTGTATACATGATGCAGTTGCGCCCCTGTAGCAAATAATTTCAAGTATATGACCACAATTTGTCTACAAATACTATAAAGTATTATAGTCGTCATCAAATTGTTATGATCTGGTTACGGTGCAATGTAAATCATGTGGACAATACTCATCAGGTGGCACACTTGTCAGGGAAACTAGTACACATCTGCCCCCTATGAATAGCTACACTATTTACCTCCAGGGAAAGATTCTGCTCAGGGCTGTAAAGCAAAGCAAACAATCAAACAAATTAGTAGACATGCTTAATATAACCAACAAAATTCGGGATTTATTACTTTGTTCCCTATCTGCTACACACATCAAACATATTGCAGACCGCACAAAAAATTAGCTGTTCACACCCTTGATTGCTTTAACTCAATTCAACTCAAAATGTATTTATTCTTTAAGAATTTACATATATTAAAAAGACTACGCAATTGCACCCCGATACCTCTGGTATATTGGGTCCATTTTAAGAAATAAATAAATATGAGTTTTGATAGGTTGGCAGTGCCTTCTAATGATCTAATAACTATTCTATTCTTGTAAATAAGAACAAGAATAATAAAATGGACAATAATATTACCAAAACAATGCCGCATGCTATAGGCGCATGCATATCACACCACACATGTGCAATAATTCAATGTATATCCCTGGCCCAGTGGGCTGCTAATGCTGCCCTGGGTCAGGATATTGACTATATGTAAAATTACACATGTGCAGTGCACCATACATGCATGCATGTACACAGTCTGTCTGTATATATATGGTGGTCAAAAATTCAAGTTAAATTGTATTCACTAGCATGCATACTGTACCACACATGTATAATAAATAAATGTATATCCATGGCCCGGAGAGCCACATTATTCTGCCCTGAGTTGGGATATGACTAAATGGAATACCACACATGCGCAGCACAGTACATTAAAAACGGTCTGTCAAATTGAACCTAGACAAAGATAGACAACTTCTGCTATATGATGATACCTGCCACTAAACTGAACTGTCTGGATGTAGCTACTACTCAAAGCTGGGATGCAGCACCATCTGGTGCATAAGTGGAAAGTTACTCAAGTTTGTCATTATTGAAAAGATGTATGTCAATTGCACATACATATTTATGATAGTTTAGATAAATTTCTACATTTAGTCTATGGATGATAAATAACCACTCTGAATTAAAATAGTTCAGGTGCACTGAGAAGTCACTCTGCTGCATGTATGCATGTTGGTCTTTAACAGAGGGCACCAGTGATGGTGGTAGACCTGTGTAAGCCGCCTTAAAGCTAGCATTGGACAAAAGTGGCTGAATTTAGCCAGTTATAGTTACAGGCAGGAATTGGTGGCTACAGCTGTCTAGAGTCGACTGATTTTATTGAAACTAACGGTATACATGCATGCAGTCGATCTTTTCAGTATTGTGGTGGTCAAAACTTCAAATTAGCAATAACAACTATGAACATCAATATAACTAGAAACAAGGTCATGACCAAGTCAGAAGAACAAATAGAACAGTGCATATTCACTCTGACAAAAATATGATTTAAAGTTTAACTAATTTATAAGAAACTTCATCCATCAATAAAACATATTTCACTTTCTTTTTAAAAGTATAGACACAACAGTTCACATCAATTACACCAGAAACATGATTCTAAACCACAGCCCCAATATATATATTATTTTTGTACATTTCAGTTCTAACCATCAGTAGGTGATATTTTATATAAACTATTTGTAGAGAACAGATAATTTAAACACCTTGAACTTAAATTCCCGGAGTATTTATACATAAACATAGCGTGATATGAATTTTAGATACAGTTTAAATTTGCAGACATTGTCAAGTGAAATGATGCTAAAATGCTCCAAGCCTGAATTTCATAACAAAAATAGGTGAATTAATAATACAGTGCTTTTAATGTTCAAGTTTAGCATACGTCTAACTTTTAAAATTATTCCCAGACCTTTGGATATTTTATTTATAGCCGAAGGCCAGAGGCCGTATGTTCAAGCTGACAGGAGCTAGGTGGCAGCAACCACCACGAATCCAGTGGCAGGTGGCAGCACCAGCAAGATTAGTCAGATTACTGGACGTTTTTATAAAATTACCATCTCACGCATGTGAAAAGGGTACCCTAGGAGTTTTTCTGAGATTCTCGAACGGCGAGGCAAATGTCATGATGAGCGCTGTCCATTCACAACTCTAAAGTAAACTTATGTAACCGAGAGGCTGCATACATTAAAATCAATAAGCTTGTTTTATAATGTCACTCTTAAGCTTTCATTTGGTGTATTCAGATCGAAAATAAACCAAATATTAAGTGAGATACGAATGGGAGAAGGCAGAGAAGCAAGTTCTGTGGCATCTTTTTAAAGTGATCTGACGTAACAGAGCGGTAGTCCATCGTCTAGTATAGCTCATACTGATTCAGTACGTGTTTTCGGATCAAAAACACACCATATTAATAAGCAGCCAGTGCAGGCAATTCTACATATCTCACTTGCTCGTACGTTTTATATTAAAAATATTCGTCGATTTTCATCCGATTTTAAAAATTAAAACATTCTTCAAAAGCTAAGATCTTTAACTAATTAATACGTTACTGGCATTATTTCTTTAGACAAATTGTGGAGGCAGCGCTATTTTTTATTTTAATCTTAATCAAAGGAAATAACACACTGACAATACTTCAGTGGTACAAAACAATTACACAATTATTACATTGTGAGACATGAGATATGTACACCCTCAAATTATA
This sequence comes from Alitta virens, assembly GCA_932294295.1. Classification (NCBI taxonomy): domain Eukaryota; kingdom Metazoa; phylum Annelida; class Polychaeta; order Phyllodocida; family Nereididae; genus Alitta; species Alitta virens. The sequence continues at coordinate 26,692,449 of OW028580.1, read as the reverse complement.
TATATGTACAGGGGTTGAAGAGGTAGATCTATAAATAAAAAAAAGGCATTAACATATTATGTATCATAAGACTTTCCCAGGACATATTAGCATCAATAATTAAATCAAGAAATTTAATGGAACCAACTTCTTATAAAATCTGATTATTTATAAGTATATTGATCAAATTACTCAGTCTCTTTCTTTTAGGGAGAGGGGTGTGGGCCTAGCTCAGTGGTAGCGTGCTAGGATTCCAAACACTGGGTCCTGGGTTTAATTCCCAGTCGACCCTATGTTGGATGGCTGTTTCATCCTTCATCTCATTGCCATGGTCCCTACCTGACCTTATTAGCCAATCAGGTGCAGAAATACAGGAAATAAAACCCTAATCCACCACCACCACTCTTCCTTTTAGTTTTATGTATTTGGCTTTGTCAATATTAGCAGGTCGGGTATGTTGTTCAATTTTGTTTTTTTCAAAATCATAGAAATAAAAATCTGACTATAATTATCAAATTCGTGCTGTTATGAAAATTTTAACTGCACATTTGAGTGGTCTTAATGACGGAATTAATAGTAATTTACATACAATGGTCAAGTTTTTTCCAAATTTAATGGGTATAAATAATGAGGTGCTTTTAATAGTGAGGCGGTCTTCATGAGACGGTCTTAATAGTGATGTGGTTTTAACAGGTTGTCTTCATAATGAAGTGGTTTTAAAAATGAGGTGGTCTTATTCGTGAGGTAGGCTTAATTATCAGCTGGTCTTAATGATGAGTTGTCTTTATTGTGACTTTGTCTTATATTGCAGTGTTCTTATGTCTTGATACTTGCTTAAGTGGTTTTAACATTGAAGATTCTCACTAATAAAGTGGTCTTAATAGTGAGGTGGTCTTGATAGTGAAGTTGTCTTGTATTAAGGTATTGATAGTGATATGGTTTTAATAATGAAGTGGTTGTAATAGTGAGTGGTCTAAATAGTGAGGTGGTCTTAATTGTGAGTTGGTCTTATATTGAGGTGTTTGCATAGTAGTAAAGTGGTCTAAATTGTGAGATGATCCTATATTGAGTTGGTCTTAAGTGTGAAGTGGCCTTATATCGAGGTGTTTTTATGGTAGTGATACAGTTTTGATAATAAAGTGGACTTAATAGTGAGGTGTCTCAATAGTGATGTGAATGGTGAGGTGGTATTATATTGAGGTATTCTTATAGTAGTGATGTTGTTTAATAATAAAGTAAATAAATAGCTGTTACATATAAGATTGTTTATTGTTTGCCTTAGCTGTCACAAATCCTTCAGTTTTTGACATAGTTATCACTTCCTGGTGATCACTAAAGCAGAAAAAATGATCAGCCTGCTTGAGCTGATAACTGATTTTATCACCAGCGAATGCTGCCTTCTGATTGGCTGAGGAGGGTCTCGAATGGTATTATTATAATTTAGTAAGTAGTGGTATCATATTATTTAACATGTTGAAATCAGTCGCAACCTGTGATGTATAGGATTGCTAGTGCACAACTTATACTGCATGATAGCTGGAACCTGCACAAGACAAATACTATATGTATTAGTTATATCCCGAATAGGGGGGAATTAACTAACAAAGGCCGAGGGATGTAACAAACAAAAATGTTAGTTAACTCCCGAGTATGAGGGATATAACTAACTTACACTCCTTCAGGCATATTTACTAATTTATTTGATTGTTTGTTTTGTTTTAATGCCCTAATTATACAAAAAAAATCAGTTTGCACTCAGGAGGGAGTTATTTATTGTCTTCAGCTCAGAACAATAGGAAAACAGTCTAAACGGAGCGTAAATACTTTTACGTCATTCATGACTGATGTGTCATGTACCATTATTAACGTTCACGTTGTAGATTAAATAGCTATTTCAATTTAAGCAGTGGTCACCTCACAAAGTGACCTCACAGGTTCGATGTCAAAGAAAGGGTTAAGAAACCCAATTGTGATGTTAGTTGATGGTGGCTCGCCACAGTTGTAGACACAAGAGACCATTCCATTATCAATGCCACCACTGACCAGGGGGCATTCGAACATGGACACTGTGAATACCACCATATTAGCCCTCTCACAAGATGGCACTGACTTCAGTTGCAGTTTTACCAAGAGAGGGAGCCAGTCATGGAGCAGAACTTGCAAATAGACACTTGGCAGAGATGTGGTAACCTATAAAGATAATGAATTTATAAGTATGGCATTTGTGGTTGTTAGTACTCAAACAGATAGATAGATAGATAGATAGATATGTATATAGATATATACATATATACATATATAGATAGATAGATAGATAGATAGATAGATAGATAGATAGATATGTATATAGATAGATAGATAGATAGATAGATAGATAGATAGTTAGATAGATAGATAGATAGATAGATAGTTAGATAGATAGATAGATAGATAGAGAGATAGATAGATAGATAGAGAGATAGATAGATAGAGAGATAGATAGAGAGATAGATAGATAGATATATAGAGAGATAGACAGCTTTATTTCTATATCATGCAACTCATTCAGTTTCTCTTGAAAATTTCCTGAAAGAAACTGACAACTCAGACAATGTGCATCACTCAAGCTATAGTATTAAATAACATTGCATTTATTAATAAATTGTTTAATTGAAGGAAAAGTTAGAAATATATCTCCTATATCTGTGTGTCACACCCCAGGGCACATTCTCACATGCTCAATATGTTTGTGACAGTTGTTGGTTTTTGACATTTCGTTCACCAAACTGGTTTTATTAAATGTCGGTAATTACCCAATTTAACCACTTTTCTGCAACTTCATTATTCACCAAAAAAAAAAACATTGACTTTGAAATATCGCGATTTTCACATTTGCAGTGCTCTGTGAACTTGAAAAGTAGTTCAAGGTCACTATTACCAAGTCAAATTGAATGTCTTAAGGGCGTTCACACTGTCACATACGTGATCTACGTATGACCACGTACATCAAAAATTGGCTATACATGCTCACTTGTGGCTCTGTTATTCATGTATAAATTCTTTCCACGATCGTCCGTGGGGTCCTCGTAGATTGATCCCCAGACATCCATCAAATGCTCGTGAATGTCCGTTGCCAAGTATATGTGAGACTGACAAATGGCTACGTATGGCTATGGACCTACGTAGAACGTTCGTAGAAAGTACGTAGAATGCCCGCCGATTGACTCCCGAGTAAATACTTGTAGAACGTTCACCAGATTTTTAAACATGTTTAAAAATTATTGCCCTCTCCACGTATGGTCGTGAATGGTAAAGCGCGACCAGTGCGTCCTACAAATTAGCAAGAGTATCCTTGAACCGATCGGCGAGTGGATCATGTATGAACAAGAGTGAAAAAAATGTTCATACGTGGTCATACATAGCTCTTATACTTGATAATGTGAACGCTCCTTTACCCCAAGGTACATTCTCAAAAAGTCACGCCCCCGAATTCTGAAAAGGGAGGGGGAATGACAAATTCAAATGTCTTTACCATCGGATGTTGAATCCCAATAAGTAAGAGCAACCTACATTTATGCAAGTTGAAGTGTTGTTGTCATTGATAGTCCCGGTTGAGTTAGCTTCTACTGGTAACATGGGTAGTGGCATGCAGCTTGGGCAGCAAATCCCAGCCTCTGTAGTCAAAAGTTCCACTGAAAAAAAGAAATTGTAATTGCCCAATACAGAGTATTATGGTAGCCCCGATGTGCCTGACAGGCTAATCATACCTGGGAACTTTTCATCCCAAGGCAATAAACAGTTCAGTGGAGTAGTAGTATGCAAGCGTACTGTGTCTTTGTACAGTGAAAATGCCTGCAGAGTAATTCTCTATTTATTACAGACTGACATGAGTGAAAACTACAGCAATAGATAGATGAAGAAACTGAACAGATCTTCCTTCAACAACTGCTTCACTTCAACAAGAACTACAAGTTTTATTCTTGTGCCCTGCACGTGTAAATGGGAAGGTTGGCGATAGGCGGAAACGGCACTGGTGACAGCTGTATGTTCCCCACATCCTCGAAGTGCGACCGAGGATGGTTCGCCGGGGAGTTGAAAAAGTTCCCAGATCCAGAATCAAAAAGTTATCATGGGAAATTGGGCATAGAGCTACATGGACCTAAGAGGTTCAAACAGGCTGACTATAATTAACTAGCCTTTGCCTTTTTTATTTATACATGTACAAGTTCAAGTAACATAGCTCTTACCATTGTCATATTTCCATTCATGACTAATGCCATGGAATGACCCTATAGCCATGTAGTTGATTGCCATAGGGGCTGCCTTATCATCGAGAAGAAAAATCTGCTGTTTTCCGATTTCCCTGCCATATCCTAGTGAGATTACATGGTCAGCCCAAGACAGCCAGAATGAACGGAATTCACCAGAACTCAGGTAGCCATTATCGTCTACGCTCTCTCTCAGAATTCTACCGCCTCCAACTTTACGGATGCCCGCTTTGCTGTTTGTCCATCCGCCAATGAAAATTTCATAGAAAGGATGGTCCACAAGTTGTGACGTTTTATCAGAAAAGAGACCAATGTGTGCCACATCGGGTCCTTTAATCTTCAAAATGATCGCTCTTGTCTCCTTCACATTGTATCCAATGTAGTTGTACACATATTCCTGGGTGTGCACGGTTACTTCAGCTGAATTTATTGTAAAATGGGAAATATTGTTCAAAAGTAATTACTTGATGTGTAACGATATATTTGTACTTACACTTCATACCAAGTTACTGGTCTGAGTAATCTAAACTTAAATTAAATTCTGCAGTCATAAGTGTTTAGTCTTTTGGGTTCCATTTACATATTTAAGAGTCAGGTGATTTAAATTGCAAAGCTTTGTTTTTCTTCATCCTAGTATGACAAATGTATACTTATTTTTGACAAAGAGGTACTATGTAATTTCAATGGAGTATTTTAACAAAAAAGTTAAAAACTAATTTAGGCCATTTAAGCAACCTGTAAATGTAAACCAACTGACCTAACATTTTGCAGAAAGTTGTTTCTGGTCATTACAAACATTTTTAGAGTCAGAAATTAAAATTGCAAAGCTTTCCTTTTCTTCATTTTTTTTCCACCATCTAAAGCCCCCATCTCACATAGCCGGTTTTGCCATAGTGAACCCTTAGTATGACGTAACGGTTACGCAACGCGCTTCCCGGCGCCAACCCGACGGTTACCCATGGATACCCGTCAAGTCACTCCTGGGACTCGGGGCCAACCCGGGAGTTTCGGAGCCGGTAGCCGGGTCTGCCATGCTTCCGAGTATCCAAAAACCGTCATTAACCCGTAGAAGTCGGCGGATTACCCGTCAAAGTCGGTGGATTACCCATCGAAGTCGGAGAGTTATCCATCCCTAATTTTAATCGCAGTAAACCTGACGGCTTGCTGAGGGGTACTAGGGGTAAGTCGACGAGTAGTAGGAGTGACTCGACAGCTTCCATAAGTAACCCGTCTAGTTAGTCGAGTGCCACGATTTTGAAAAATACTCTTTCATTTAAATATTTATTATCTTCCTGTCCCCGGATCAGCTTAATGTATATAATATTTTTTCGTTCAGACCTGCCATATTATTATTTTTGGTTCAGAAGTGCCGTAGTTTTTTCTTGTTCAGAAGTGCCGTAGTTTCATTATTTTTGTTGTTTTCATGGCAGGAGGCCAATTTATCCTTCATTTTTGATATTAATTATATTATGCAGCCACTATTTATATATTTTTGGTAAATGTACAGGGAAAACGTCAAATTCCAGGAGAGACTAGACATGTTTACGGGTAAGCCGATGGCTAGTAGTTTTAACTCACCAACTTTCCCGTCGTTATATTTTAAAATTAGACCAGGCGACGTACACGTGGAGTTACTCGTAGAAGCCATCGAGTTACTCGTAGAAGCCGTCGAGTTACTCGTAGAACCAGTCGAGTCACCCCTGGAAGCCATCGAGTCTCTCCTGGAATTCATCCACTAATTGGCCGTAACCGTCGAGTCACCTGTAGAACCCGTCAAGTCACCCGTAGAACCCGTTGAGTCATCTGTAGAACCCTTTTTGCCACCAGAATCCGTCGCCAACCTGGCAAAAAAAGCTGTTGCATAACCGTTACGTCATACTACGGCAAAACCGGCTATGTGATACTTATTTTTGACAAATGTAACCTTCTAAACTTGAAGGGAATTCAAAATCAATTGTTTTAGATTAAGTAAATGCTTCCTCAACTTGGACAACCTTGCATTCTTGAAACACTAATAGCCCGATCGCTGTTATAACTTATAATAATTTTAAAAAAATTGCATGTTCAGGGCCAGTTTTGAACCTACTTTCCATCCATGAAACCCAAGCTGAACCTAGAAAAACTAAATACCAAAGACAAGAAAAAGTTGGATAACAAGAAAATGTATGCTTACCCCCATTGCAATTAGAGTATAGGGTAATAGCAACAATGAATAAAAGCATAAATACAGGTCCTCGCATGATGAAAAAATGATCAATTCTTATGTACTACACATCTACCAGTGATTTGGCTTCTTGGTATATATGACTGCAGCATGGCAACCGTCTGTGTGACTACAGCATGTAAACACATTCAATTTTCATAAGGAATATTTGTTCACTTTTATAATACATTGTATTGGCAACTGTTACATATTGACCGAGTTTGTGCAACCATTCATTCAAATATTTTAAATATTCATCTTGTTTTCCAGCTGACTGATTAGAAGGTGTTAAAAAATCTGTGATCAATGTTTGCAATTATTTTCATGAAAAATTTCTTGATGTCAAAGCCAGAAATATCGATTTCATATTGTGAAGAAACCTGACAGCTCTTTGTTCGGCAATTAACTGACCTCTTTTTTCCTTTATTCCATGTGCCAAAAATGTCCACCCTGCACTGTGAAACAAATTGAGCGAGATCACTAAATATATTGAGCTGAACCAGCGACTGATGCAGATTTGATTTATTGAAAGCTTAAACATTCAGTTTTATGTTAAAGCAACTCTAATTGCTGTGTTATCTCAGATAATATCTGATATAAAAATATTGATTTGTTGTAGCTCAAACTGAATACCTTTGAGTAATATACAGCTTTTTGTTGTGATAGCTTAAAATGATTCATTATTATATGCTGGAGTGATCTTGTCTTGAATCAATGGCATTCCAGTAGAATTTGTTGAAACTTTTAATTACTTTGGGTATTGTCTCAGTATTGCTTAAGCCCATTCCCACATAGCCGGATTTCCCATAGTCAACTCGTAGTATTACGTAACACGCTTCTCGGGCCCAATCCGTACTTAACCCTACGACTACTCCTCGCTGTTGGGCGATACCCGGCGGGTAACTCCTGGAACCCGTAGCCAATCCGCGAATTTTGGAGCCGGCAGCCTAGTAAGCCGGCTGCATGGCACACCCGTCGGATTCTCACGGATTTTCAAAAATCCGTCATGAATCCGTCCAACTCGGCGAGTCACCCGTCTACCAAGCTACATTCTCAGACGAATAACCCGCTTAATATTTGGTATATTTTCCATCCAAAACAGGTATGGAATCAGTATAAACTATACTACAATTCAGTCTTATTTGACGAAAATCAGACTAATATTAGGGGAGCAGCAGCCTTTTAAAGTATACTCCTGGAAGCCGTCGAGTTACTCCTACTGCCTCCGCCAACCTAGCTACCTTCTCAGACGAATAACTCGCTTAATATTTGGTATATTTTCGATCCGAAAACACTTATGGAATCAGTAAAATCCAATCTTTGTTTAACGAAAATCGGACTAATAACTCATATTAGAGGAGCAGCAGCCTTTGATACAGTCCGGGCGCGGACGTGTGCGGGAGCACCTCTGTTTGCCTCCGCCAACCTAGCTGCCTTCTCAGACCAATAACTCGCTTAATATTTGGTATGGAATCAGTATGAACTATACTACAATTCAGTCTTTATTTGACGAGAATCGGCCTAATATTAGGGGAGCAGCAGCCTTTTAAAGTATATACAACCCCCCTCCCTGCCTACGCTGATGCTGATGCTGGTAGCAGTCGGCGAGTTACTACTACAACTCGGCGGGTTACTCCTGGAAGCCGTCGAGTTACTCCTACTTCCCGTCGGCTTACTTCTAGTGACCCGTAGAACTCGCCGAGTGACCTGTAGAACTCGCCGAGTCACCCGCCGAGTCACCCGTAGAACCCGCCGATTCACACGTAGAACCCTTTTTGCCGCCAGAATCCGTCGTCATCCCGGCAAAAAAAGCTGTTGCATAACCGTTATGTAATACTACGGGTTCACTACGGCAAAACCGGCTATGTGAGAGGGGGGCTTAAGACCCGGGTTGTGTATTCATTCAATAAGCGATACAACAATGTCTTCGAATACACAAACTCACTCATCATCACAATCATATTCGTTATCGCTATTTTTAATGTGTTTTTCTATATGTCAAAATCTGTTTTGTAGGGTCAAATATCTTTGTGTTTGTGTGAGTATGCTGCAGTCGTCGGTTATTATAACTTTCGGTTAAAAACCCCATTAAAAAAAAACAAAACTGTCTAATATCAAAATTATGCTTCTGGATTGTAACACAGTACTTATAAAGTGTCATAACTATAGTCGAAGGAGTCCTTATGTTCTCAAGTTATTACGGAAATATTATATTGAATTAAGAATATTCCTTGCAGGTGGTTTTAACAATAAATAGTTAATACAATGACAAGCTTGATAAGTTTAATGAAAACCTTTGGTTTTTCGCCTATGGCAGAAAAATGATGGCTGCCATGGCTTTACAGCAAAAACTGAGGTGGCTCAGTGTGAAATTGGTCCTTTCCTATCTCTTCCCCAAATGTTATGCTTTTATCATGAAAGGCATAATCGTGGTGATATTTAGACATATCTGCTGGAGTGATACTATTAGGCATACATTTTGGCAAATGTTCCTCCAACACGTACAGTACCTGGAAAACTTACTTTTTCTTAAATGCCCTTCACTGTGGTGCAAATATTTTGCATTAAGAAAATTCTGGTAACTAAAAAAGACACCAAAAACTTTAACATTCTCAGATGTCCATGTCTAATTTACCAAAACTTCCTAATTATTCAGTACTGTGCACCGTGATTCACTATGCCCTGGTCTCCTCTATGGTCTTAGACATGTATTTCATGCTCTTCTTTTAAATTAATTTTGGTTATTTGCCAAATTCATATCAACGTACAGCATACAGCATTAATTAGATCATAACACCCCGAAGGACTTGTTGGTCCCAATAACATCTTTCACAAATATTTTGGAATATAAGTTAGTAATAACCTCTTAATACATACTTATCAAAACATCCCTGACATATCATTTGATTGACATTATACTTCATAAGCAACCTGGATTGACAATTATTGATACTTATATTTTGGAATCAGCAGTGACCAATGAATATGGTTTAATAACAAGTTGATAACGTTTATGTCTTCCACTAATATAGCTCATGTAAACAAACTTTAACTCAAACCATCAACCTTAAATGAAAACTACAGACCAGTTAATAGTATCACTGTATTTTCCAAGGTATTTGGATCTATTGTTGCTGGTCAGATTAGTACATATAGTAGTAACTATCTTAGTAGTATGTTAGGTGCTTATAGAAAAGGACATGGTTATGGTCAATTACTGATTCTAGTTGTTGATTCATGGAAATGGTGTCTAGATTATGGTTTGTCTGTTGCAATATTATTGATGGATCCATCCAAGGCATTTGATGCCATACCTCGTGATCTACTCATTTGTATATTGTATGCCTATGGTTTCTCTGAAGAATCTTGTGAATTAATGTTGAGTTATTTAAAACATAGACAGCAACGTGTGAAACATAAAGATGTTAGAAGTGAATGGAAACATACAAACAGGGGTATACCCCAAGGCTAATGTTTAGGGCCACAGATATTGTCTGCACTAGATAAAGGTGAAATAGTGATTGGTGTCTTACTTGACTTTAAAAAAGCCTTTGATACGGTTGATCACATTATTCTTACTCTAAACTTCATAAACACGGTATCAGAGGTGTTGCTCAATCACTACCTTAAGTATGTTAAGAATAGACAGCAGTCTGTTTCTTTTAATCATGTAGATTCTCCAAGATTAATATTGTAATGTGGAGTTCCACAAGGTTCTATTCTTGGTCCCCTCCTCTTCCTTATTTATGTTCATGATATTGTGAATGTTTCTAATAGCTTAATCCCAATAATTTTTGCAGATGACATTAATATTTCATAAAAGACATGTTGATCCAACAAACCACAGAACGTATGAATAATGAACTCTCAAATTGTACTTTGGTTAAATTCAAATTTCAACATAGCAAAAGCTCATTGTATGTTATTTAGTTAAAATACCCGAGACTCTCTCTCAATTGAACATCAACGGAACAGTAAGAGATTTAGTTTCAAGTACTAAACTCATTATAGTTGTGCTAGATAAGATTAAGTGGGATCAACAGAGACAGTATATTAAACCTAAAATAGCAAAAGGCAAAGGCATTGTGTGTTAAGCACGAAAAATGTTAAATCAAGAAACATTAAAAACTCTTTAGTATTGCATAGAAGTTTGGGGTACGTTAGTGCAAAGTTTTCTCTCATCCTTATTGAAATTAAAGAAGAAAAAATTGTCAGAATCATAAGATCTTCAAATTACAGGGCAGAATTTGGTCCATTATTTACGAGTTATAAGATACTTAAACTTCACCAGTTATATCACAAGTCAGTTGCCATATTTATGTATAAGTATGTGATTGACAAATTAATTCTACCAAATATATTTGATGAGTTATTTAAAAGAAATTCTGAGGTATCAAGTCGAATAACACTAAATAATAATAAGTTAAATGTACCATTTTTGTAAAACAGAGCTTCATAAAAAATCAATGAAATTATGAAGCAGAAGATTCTAAAATACGGAATAATTTGGAAGCCACCATAGATCATCAAAGTAGTATCCTATCATTTAAAAAGATGCAAGCCTCCTTTAGTACTAAAAGACCAGATGCTACGTAACTGCCATTAGAAGCTTCGTGGAAGAGGAAAGCGGGCTCCCGTTCCACCCAAGGAGTGGGAAAGTGTTCACGCTCTTCTTATGACAGTGACACGCATCAGCACACAGGAAGATTGGTGTCTGATGGCAGCAAAGTATATCATATATGTAAAAATATATTGTCAATTGGTTTTAAATATGTTGCTTTTTGAATGGGTGATTGTACTTTTAATTTTGATTGTAGATTTGTAGATAGCATTTCATGTCATTTACTGGATCTTGGTAATTTAGTTGTTCTTTAAAAATGTGGTCATGTGATACTTTTTTTTTTACTATTTGTGATATATGAGAATTAGTAATATTGTAATAAACACTAGATGGCAGTAAATGTCCTCATTAGAATCCCAGGGAGCACTACCTGTCAGCTTCCTGTGAAAATCTCTCATTCAAGAGCACCTATGATGTGTCTGATTAACTAACAGCAGGTAAAATATGTTTTACTTTACTTATTAGTGTTAATTATTGTCAACATTAGTTAGATAAATGCTAGATACAAATATATTGTCACTGATGAATGCAATATTTTGTGAAGGTAATGAATATATAATTGATTTAGACTGATTTGAAGTGTCAAATGATCAAGTAAACAAAAGTGGATTCACAAAGGGTAATTTCATGTCAAGATTTATCCATTCATATCTTAGCCATCCTTTGTAATATGTAAATAATCAATTTGTAGATGATTTTATATTGATCAAATGATTGTTATGAAGAGTTATTTTGATGTTATTATAGTAAAATATTGTTCATTTGATGTTTAGATATTTTGCCATTGAACTCAATGCTAATGTAATGGGTTAGGAAATTAGCCTTATGTATTGCGATTGCGATGCTAAATAATGATCTCACTGGTATGGTACATGTACTTTGCTGATTTATGAGATATGTGAAGTCAATATGCTTAGTCAATCAATGAACTATTATGATTATCATAGATGGGATAATTTAAAATGACTTTGTGACAAGTATGATAAAATATATGATTGTGATTCAATTTTAATGGTTTTGGTATTTTTTTAGGACTAGTAGTCTAGTTAGTAGTAAGCTGTAGTAAATGTATTGACTGGTTTTCCCCAATCTTATAAGAGAAAGTTAAACGCAAACATGGCACCCCACCTGAAGACAGACCACCAAAGGGCCGTCATTAGGACCAAAAGTTTTATAACATTAATGTATTCCTTGTAGATAGGGAGCTTAATACACATTAATAATATAATTTAACAAAAACTCCATGTTCTCGAAATAATGGCTATGCTTGCATCGAATGATGTTACAATTGGATTATTATACAGTGTATGATTACAAAAGAGATTCCTGTGACTATTTCCTAATGTAGCACAAATTATGGAAAGATGTTATAAGATTATTTAAGAATATGACTAAAATAATAAAATGATTTCCCATTTATGTTACAGTATCTGTTTATTTTCCTATTTGGAATATTCAACTATTAGAGTATTGGATTTACTCGATGTACCTTCATATTTGCAACTATATGTACACTTAAGTCTTAAATATCCACCTAATTTGTTTTTGGCATGTGCTGCTGTTTGTCATCCAAACCAGGCTGAACAAAATTATATTTTCGAAGAAATGAATATATTCACTATCTGATCATCAATATAAATGACATGTTACTTTTCCAATTAACTTAAATCCAAAGTAATTTACATATCAATTTAATACCATTTCAAATATGCTAGGATTAAAACATCAATATATATATATATATATCAGCTTTATTCATACTCTTGGTATACTGATACAATAAATAGTTTATACTATAATAATGAAAATGCAAAGGTTAATATATAGGTAATCTGATTTTCATTATTTATCAATTAATGCTGGTTTGTTCCCCTTTTAAAAAAATGCAGCAGTCCTTCAAAATGAGAACATTTCAGGCCTCTACAAAAATGACATGCCTCCAAATTGTATGAACAAAAGTGTCCATTATATGAAACGGTTGTCAACAGCAATTTTTAATCAGGTGTAAAAAAAAACCCAGTATTGTCAACAGGTTATCAAGAAGAATTGAAAAGGTTAGTTATCGACATCAGTCATTAAGTGGGATGACTAGCCAAATGCATTTTGATATTTGGGGAATGTATACATATTCTTAAAATGCTACAACTGAGCTTAATATTGCATGCTATTTCTTCTTTATTTTGCTTGCTAAGTATCAGTCTATGAGCATTTTACATGTATAAATCAGCCCTTCCATACAAAATGTCTTCTTTGCAAGCTGTAGGTGTTTTGTTATCTAAACCGTTTTGGCACAAAAATTCAGATATAAACTGTAAGCTTAACTCCAGAATGTAGCACATTTAAGGAATTCTGCAACAACAAAATGTCAATAGCTTGGCACTTGAAAAAAAAACAATAACCCCTGACTGGTATTTAAGATTTCCAAAAAAAATTATATTTAAATATTCAACAATATTTCAAAGGAATATTATTCCATTTTCTTACTTGTAGATATAACAGTTATCTTTGCTACACCAAGCAGAATTTGTTTATTTGAACCTTCATGAACCATTGATTTCTTACAAATAGTCTGTTAACTGTGTTGTCAGTTTCTCTTGCTTTTGGAAATATTTCTTCTATTGCTGAATGATATCTCTACTAGGCTAATGAAAAATATTCACGAGCCCACAAAGTGATAAAGGCAGGGACAAAAGAACACTTATTAATTAACTGCTGCTGAATAATGGTAATTAGCTTTAATTCTAAAATGACTAACTAATCCTAGATTAAACATACTAAAACTTTCATTAAGCTCCTTATCCTAAAACAGCTGTCACTTGTAGTCTTGTATATAAATGGTTTAACAACCATTCATGAACATATAAGCTGTGAATTGCCTACTGATAAAAAGCTACAATGAAGAATTTGATAGGACTTGTTTTCCTTGTGACTGTTCTTCTTGTCTGCTCGGAGGGTCGTGCAAGCACATCAAGCTATGGGAGTAAATCAAGCGATGGAAGCTACTCAAGCTATTCAAGTGGATCCAGCTATATGAGCTACTCAAGCTATCCAGGTTACTCAAGCCTTCCAAGCTACTCCAGCTACCCAAGCTACTCCAGCTACCCAAGCTACTCCAGCTACCCAAGCTATTCGAGTTACTCAAGCCTTCCAAGCTACTCCAGCTACCCAAGCTACTCAAGCTACCCAAGCTACTCCAGCTACCCAAGCTACTCAAGCTATTCGAGTTACTCAAGCCTTCCAAGCTACTCCAGCTACCCAAGCTACTCCAGCTACCCAAGCTACTCAAGCTACCCAAGCTACTCAAGCTATTCGAGTTACTCAAGCCTTCCAAGCTACTCCAGCTACCCAAGCTACTCAAGCTACCCAAGCTACTCCAGCTACCCAAGCTACTCAAGCTATTCGAGTTACTCAAGCCTTCCAAGCTACTCCAGCTACCCAAGCTACTCCAGCTACCCAAGCTACTCCAGCTACCCAAGCTACTCAAGCTATTCGAGTTACTCAAGCCTTCCAAGCTACTCCAGCTACCCAAGCTACTCCAGCTACCCAAGCTACTCAAGCTATTCGAGTTACTCAAGCCTTCCAAGCTACTCCAGCTACCCAAGCTACTCAAGCTACTCTAGTTACTCAAGCTATCCAAGCTATTCGAGTTACTGATATTGAATTGCAAGCAGCTAAAAGTCAGCTTTTGAGAAGGTTTTTGCGAATAACTTTTATTCTTCAAAAATTGTTTGTGTTTCAGAAGAATGGATGAAAATTTCCAATCGAGACACATTGAAGCACGTTTTTTTTATTGGAATTTGTAAACACAACGTTTCAGCGAAGGTAATTTCAAGGAAAATTGTCTATGTTATTTTAGAACACTTGTGTAATACATTTGACTAAAACTTGTAAATCCTCTGCTATGATTGGTTTGTTGATTCATTTCAAACTCATTAAAATTACAAAAATTAAACCAGTTTGATTAAAATGAAGGCAGTGTGGCATTCATCTATGATTTTGTGGTTAAGTAGGGCTAATTGACATGGTATAAAGCTGCATATTTAGTAATATGGAATAATTCTCTTTAACTCATATTAACAACTCAATAAAAAATTTAATAATCTGTTATGTGAAATAAATTTATACATAAAATCATGATAAGGATATAAACAGATTAAGAAGTATTATTAAACATGTGTGCACAACAGAGGAATAATTGCCACAGAAACTTATGAAACAGCTCATTGATCTTCCTCTTGATGAATGGAAAGAGCTGTTTTTTAATGTTCTGGCTTTGTATAAACAACACAAAATGAAAGATGGTTGCCAATAATTTTCTCTGCAGTTCTGGAAGAGAGTTCAATTTG
Organism: Alitta virens; assembly: GCA_932294295.1. NCBI lineage: Eukaryota > Metazoa > Annelida > Polychaeta > Phyllodocida > Nereididae > Alitta > Alitta virens. Next base: position 26,677,053 of record OW028580.1, on the reverse strand, counting down.
TTTTTGGATGCTGCCTGTAAATAGTACACTGAATAGTGAATTAAAGAAATAGTCATTGGTGTGCCTTTTTCGCCATGTATTTAACTAGTATTTGTGATAAGTTTGATACTCAGGTTAGAGTCTATCATCTGCACATGTTGCTCTTTTGATTGCAGCCAGATACGAAACCCTAGAAAACCACGAAAAAACTAAACATTACCAGAACATAGGCACAAAGCTGGTTTGGAAATTGCCTCATACTACTCCAACTCTGTACTGGTGCTTTGGCAGATGTCTAGGTGGTTTGGTTGTGTGGCCAATGGTACTTGAACAAAAAAATTAAAACCTAGATAGATTGTCATCACAAACTTCAGGCCAATTTTTGGCAGTACATTTTTAACACTCAACGAACTAAGTTTGATGAGGGTCATTGTTGTCATCTATGTCTGTCGGACTATCCAGCGGGCTGGAGGGCAGGCGGGCATTACACTTTCATTTCTGGAGCAGAACTCTAACACTAATGCACTTACCCTAACTTAATTTTGTACAGTATTACGCCATATGGCCTAGTGGTGCCTTTTGATAGTCACATTGACATATGTTGGCTGTTTTACAAAATTCCTTAATAACACTTTAGAAAAAATCTTCCAGAACAACTGTATATAAACTGCCTGAAACTGTAGACATAATGTGTTAGGGCAAAATCCTGTATTGTATAATGTATATACTTAGGTTACTACTGTATGTGATGTGATGCTTGTTGATGAGCTTATGAAATATCTGCCTACATCTACTTCCATGTATAAATGTGTACGTAAAACAGTACTTAGAATTGCTGATATGATGTTAACTATAATCATCTTTGTGAATAACTTTCACTGGGTGGCTGGAACCATTACTACATTTATTTTTATTTTTTCTCTTCTTTTAATGAATTTATATTTTCTTAATTTTAAAATGTACAGTGTACTCATGTCTTGCTAAATTTTCTGTTGAGTTTTAATGTATTGATGTTTGCGACAAATTACTGTCAATAAAAAGTATATGATATAAACTAGGAAGTAACTGGGCCTAGGACAGACCCTTGTGGTACACCCATTTCAACAGTTTTGGAGTCTGATTTTTTCATTTTGTATTTTTACATACTGTTGCCAATTAGTAAGAAAAATTACATTTACATAAATGATTTCCTTTTTGAATTAAGTAGTTCTTGCAGTGTTTACAATTATGTTGACGCTAACACCCTATGCTATGCACACCGAGACCTAATGATAATAAAGGACAAACTTGCATGGTTCAAAAATAATTTTATGAAAGCATGCATCTAAATTCCAAGCATTATATCTGAGTAGGGAAAAAGATTCCATAGATTTTGTTGTTCAGCTGTTAGGTATCAACATCGATAACAAACAGAATTTTGTAAAAATTTGACAACCATGTATCAACAATTAGTAGAAAAGTAACAATACAAATTAATGCACTCCAAAGACTATGTAAACACATTGATTACACATGTAAACTCAGAAAATATATTTATCTCATCTAATCTTGTCTATTACACACTTGTGTATGATATTTTCACAATAGGACAAAACAGGTCTATTATGTATCAAGCTGCTATGATTTGGATTTATTTACCTGTTGAATTAAAAGAGTTTGATGAAATAGCTAAGATCAAAGATTTATGTTGCAGTTTCTTGGAAAATTGTAATTGTGGATCATGCATAATCTGTCAGCAAAATAATTTATGAACATTGTAAGGTTCAGTCATATTATATCTCATTTTAATCATCTGTATATATATTTTCATTTTGTTATTGTTATTTCATCAGTCGGCTAAAAGCTTTATATCTTATGTTCTGCTGTTTGTTTTACACCTCCGACTATAATAAAGTTTTATCTTATCTTATCTCATCTTTAAGATACAATTTAATCAATTCAATGGCTAGTCCTCTTACACCATATTTTTCTAGTTTTTTAACTAATATATCATGTTTTACCAGGTCGAATGCCTTCTAAAGTCTAGGAATATTCCAATTGTCTTTTTTTTTTCTATTGATTGGCGAATGGTGTCTATTACATTGGCCAATGCTTTCGCATGATGTCCTTAAGTTATTTTTAAATTCAATTGTCCTATAATAAGGATTAATAACTGGACTAAAGATTTCCCATAAGCATGATAAGGCTTTGAAATTTTTCTTTTTATCATCCATCAGATGTTGATAGTACATTTCCTCGGCTTTTCTTATTACGCTTGTTGAAATGTTTCTGTATTTCTTGTAAATAGTTTTATTCCTTTCAGTGAGATAATTTAGATAGGTTCTGTACAAATAAGCTTTTTGATTTATGCTTATTCTGATCCCTGGTGTTATCCATTTCTTGTCTTTAATTATTTTTCGAGATATCGTGACAAGTGGAAATGATCTCTCATATGCTTGAGAATATTTGGTAAATATCATATCTAATATAATATTTGGATCAGTGTTTTGGTATAATTCTTCATCTTATAGAAGGTCTTTAAATTTTGCGACATTTGCAATACCCTGTAATCTAATAAATGGTCTTTTGTTTTCATCAGCCTTATGTGAAGAATTTTTGTCAGATTTTATCATGATGAAGTTTGGTAGATGATCGGAGAGGCCACTGAATATGATACCACTTTCAATTTCATCATTTATAGTGTGGTTGTTTAATTTCATGAATATGTGGTCAATTATGGTAGCTGAATGTTCAGTAATTCTTGTAAGGAAAGTTATGGTTGGCAAAAAATACTTCATAATCCATATTGTTTCGGTTGCATTCTATGTTAATATCACCACACACATATGCCTTTCCTGTTTATTTTTGTATTTTATTCATCAGTATTTCAGTTTTTGAGTAAATGTTTCGATATCTGTATTGGGATGCCTGTAAATGGAACCAAATATAACTTTTTGATGTTGGATATTTGTTTCAATACATTCATCTTCCACATCTTCATATCTCATTTCTAAGGCTGTATCAGAGTTCTTTTTGATAAACATGCATGTCCCTCTAAATTTATTTTTGTCTGCTAATGTATATTATATATTGTATAATTTTTGAAAACTGGCAGCTCTATTTTCCATACTAAGTCCACCAATTTCTGATAACATAATCATGTCTAATTTGAAATAAAATTTGAAACATTGCATTGAATTCTCAGCAGTGCTTGTCCAGACTTCTTATATTCATATATTTAAAATTGAAATATCAAAATTGTCTTGTTTTTGCATTTCATTCAACTCTGTTTCAGTGTAGTATTTGCAGTTTATGTTTTCTATTAAATTATTCACAAATGATACTTTGATATATTCACTATTAATTTGTTAATTAAATTTTTAACAGATTGTAATGTTTGAAGTAATTCATAGTTGTTCAACTTTGAGTGTATTATTCATTTTGGTAAATTTTAGGATTTAGTCTTTAAAAATATTTTCATTACTCTTTTGTTATTTCATGTAGATTTGCAGTCACACCAAGCTATTATGCTACATTTTGGCATTTGTTTCATCCTTATTTTTTTATAATAATGGATTAATCCATTTTTTAAAAAAGGTTTTCTTCCAGGTCCTGCAGTTGTTCCTTATTTTCAATTTCAATTATTTTATTTGTATTCATTTTGCAAATAATTTTCATTTCCTCAGTCGAGGTTGCAACAATATTTCTTTATTTTTTCAGAATTCGGCAGTGATTGAAAAGTCGTCTTTCTTCTCTATTTAAATCTATGTTGGTGTCTATAACAGGTTTCCTGCAGGTTTACCTTCATAAGAAGTAAGACCTTTGTCAGGCATTACAATGCAATGTCAAATGAAAAATAAGACCACTAATGTAGTAATTTACACCAATATTTTTAGTTTCATCGTCCAAAAAAATCAGGATGTTGGCTACTAAACAATAAAATAAACACAGTTCTTGCGTATTTAAAGAAAGTTCATAATTACCAAATCATCTGAATGTTACAATGTGGATGTCTACATTCAAGTACATTTGCATCAAAATAACAAAAATATGACCAGTTGCAAAACATTTCTATACACGATTTTAAGAAACAGCTGTGTTGGGATAATGGGAGATTAGTGAAAGTTTGGTATTTTAATCTGGGATTAATAATCATCATATAATTAAAACTGTTTACACAAGCAATAAGTGCCAACATGAAAAATACATTTTTAATTTTGTCCCAGAGTTAAGTCCGAAATCTCCGAAAATTTTCCGAAACGTCCGAAAACCGAAACGCCCGATTCCCAAAACGTCCGAAATATGTCCGAAAAATCCGATTTATTTTTAATTTTTATTTTGCTAATGTTTTCTTGGCTGAGTGTGTCAGATGAATAAAATATACACAAAAATAACAATGAGGTATTTTAATGTACAGCTATTTTTTATTAGACAACATTTAGTACTGAAACACTTAAGTAACAATAAATAAATATATTAATTTGGTGTCATCTGTACATGGGACATCCTTCTAAGCAGTTGAGTAATTGATCAGATTCCCTGCTCATAGTCATCCCACAACTGCATTATTTTTACTTGATAGTTTACATATGTTATTCTCTGGTACCTTCGCAATTTGCCATCGCTGACCAGGTGCATCTGAAATCACACAAAAATTTTATAAGTCTACATTTATTGTTTGTGTTGTTTGTCCTATAATTAATTAAATATGTCTTAATAATAATTAAGTCCAATATTAACAAAATGGAGATAAGTATCTTGAGATAAATATAAATGTATCAAGAATGCTTTTAATGAATATTGGCAGTGGATATATAAAATCATAAATATTGACACCCATACAAAGTAATTCAAACCAGAAACTTACCAGATCTACAGCCAGCCTCCGAAACGTCGGATTGGTGTGGTCAACTTTAACTTTAATTAAAGGACTAAAAAGAGGTCTTGCACATCAAATATAATTTTAAACTACAGAGCGAACTTGTATGAAAAAGAAATTAAATGAATTTATAACAAACTATTGCTTAAAAGTACATTAAAAACCAAAAAAAAAAATTTCGGACGTTTCGGACACATTTCGTATGTTTAGGTAATCGGACGTTTAGGGAGGCGGAGATTTTGGATCGGACGTTTCGGTTTTTGGACGTTTCGACCTGATACCGCTCAATGCTACAAATAAAAAAAGAACGGAAAATTTAATGTGAAATGATCTATATGGATATTTTAATCCTTATATGACTGATATGATGTTAATTAATATGCAATCACCTTGTATTAATAGTATTAAAATTAATTAAAAAAGCCTAACGTCATTTCATATAAAAAATCTGATTATATAATTTTTTTATTTTTTTTGTTGTATTGTCAATTCAATATATCATATGTCATGCATACTTTCAGAGACAGAAACTCAAAAGGGCTTATGAGTCACCCAGAGTCATACTAATAGAGAACACACTGTCAGGTTCAATTGCAACACAATAGTCTTATTATCAAGCTAGAGTAAAACCACAATGTATCATGTGATATATATATATATTTCTAAACATTACTTGTACTTGTAGCAGATGAACTTCTTTCTTTTTTGGAATCCTCAACATTGCTGACCTTTTAAAAATTAACAGCTAAGCCCCTGCAGGTAATTCTGTTAAACGTGCTGTATACTCCCCAGGGAGTTGAGAAAGGCTCAAGCTTGAACAGGCTTGCCAAGGGTATAATTGTAAAGTCGGGTTACATTCCTTTAGACCACAAAGTGTGGCAAGATCTGTAATTAACTTTATCAACTTCATGAAAATTGTCTAATTGTTAGTGTCAAAGACGTAAAATATGCATTTTATACATGTAAAGAGACCTGAGCGGACATAACAATCTAATTGACATCTTTCCTGTATAAAAAGGTTGAAATTTGTTTTTTCTCTCCTAGAATCCCATTTACAAATCTACACTATAGCTATCAATTCATGCCTGGCTCCTTCTTAACATGGTCTATCATCTCCAAATGGCCTGATATGCCTGTGCTTGTATGATAACACTACCATCTCCAAATGGCCTGATATGCCTGTGCTTGTATGATAACACTACCATCTTCAAATTTCCTGACACTCCTGCTTGTATGATAACACCACCATCTCCAAATGGCCTGATATGCCTGTGCTTGTATGATAACACTACCATCTCCAAATGTCCTGACACTCCTGCTTGTATGATAACACCACCATCTCCAAATGGCCTGATATGCCTGTGCTTGTATGATAACACCACCATCTCCGAATGGCCTGATATGCCTGTGCTTGTATGATAACACTATCATCTTCCAATGGCCTGATACCCCTGCTTGTATGATAACACTACCATCTCCAAATGGCCTTCTTGTGACTACAGGATCTGGGGAATTGGTCCCCTTGGTATCTCAAACAGCGTTACCACCCTATGTTTCTGCTCAGGGTGAGTTTCACCAGAAAAAAAATATATACAATAAATGACCACTGGTTCTTCTTCCAACAGAATTGGTCCAAAAACCTGTAAGAGAAGATGCCTATGCATAGCATTGTCATTATAGGTGCTATTGCAGATCATCTAGCATGTAGCCTCTTTTGAAACAAGCAGGTCCGGATGATTCGAAATGACACTTGATTCCATCTCACCTTCTTAAATAGGCCTGCATGCAGTTTAGTAACATTCAATTGGTCATCTTGTCATATTAGGCATTGTTCATAATGAAGCAGTCAGCTTCATGTGCGATGTTAACCTGTCAATGACATTCCGCAATAGGCACTTTCAACAGCATAGGCACTTTTCGTGACTTTTATTGCTGGGTGCTGACTCCTTGTTAAAACACACTATACTCTAGTAATAAAAATTGGGAGAAACGCACTTGAAAAGTCATATTTAGGGACATTTCAAGGTATTTCGACAATTGCACAATTAGTATTAAGTTTAGCTTTGTGACACGATATACCTGGCTTTTAAGTAGTGCTTTGCTAGTTTTCCTAAATATTGGTATTTTCAAAAGGCATATGAATCAGAAAGGCAAAACAATGTCAATCATTTGCACTCCCCTAAAACTTAAAATATTTATATGTTTCTGGTTGTAAACATTCGACATTACAAAATGTAATAAGGTGTGAATTTCCATGTGGAGTGAATAGGTATTAGTTACTGTCTTTGTAGTGGCCTCTTATTGATAAGTAGGACATACTTTTGCAGTAACTATTGTCTAAAACCAATCAGTGACAAACTACTTTGCAATAAATATGTTGAGGCATGTGATCTAATAGAGTCTTTTCACTGAACAGCCCTGAATTCAGCAAGACATAAGTCTTTCCTCTCCTCTTATTACTCATTTTGCTTTTCAGACATAGTGGGTCATAACTGACTGATTCCATAAATATAGCTTTCTCAGAAAAATAACAAAAACCCACTATGATGATAAGGTGTCAAATATACATTAAAATGCACTAAAAATACTGCTGCTAGGATGCACTTTGCTTCAGCCAATCACAGTCAAGAGTGGCAACAATTTAGCTAATAGAATTGCAGTATTCAGTTTTAGCCACCTGGTGGAAATAAAGAGAACCTTCCCACAAAATCCACTATTTCATGGTGCACACCAATATCATCAGATTACACAAACAGAAGCACAAATTAATTATGGAAAGATGTTTCAAAATTATTTAGGAATATGTCGCAAAATTAATGGTTAATTATTATCCATTTATGCATGTATTTACTTTACTATTTGGAATATCAAAAAATTAAATTAAGTTCCAGTTTGTGTGCCAATAAATTATCATACATAGTTGTTTGGATTAGTTTTATGTATCTTCATATAGGATGAAAAATGCAACTGCCCTGCTTTCAGCAACTATATTTACACTTCAGTTATTTTCCGGTATTTTAGAAATTTTTGTTTGTTCAAGTTCAGTTTGAAAAACATCTGAACATCGATATAATCTGCATTTCTAATAAAACTGATGTGTAGCTTTCCCAATTAACTTTAATACAAATTAATTACATATTTATCACATCCATTTCAGACATAGTCTTAGTCATAGATGTGTTCTTTTTTCCAAATGTATGTTCTGTAATGACAAATGGGTCAAATGTGACTCGATATATGTCAATAAAATATATCTATCTATCTACAAATTGTCTTGCTCTTGAAAATGTTTCTTTTAGAGTTGAATGGTATCCTCTACTGATGAAACATGAATTACTATCCCACAGAATGGTTGAGGCAGGGAGAAAAGTAACACTACATTAATTAACTGCTGCTGAATAACGATAATTAGTTTTAATTTTTTATGATAAACTTATCCTAGATTAAAATACTAATACTTTCATTGAGCTCTTTATCCTAAAACAGCTGTCACTTGTAGTCTCGTATATAAATGGTTTTACAATTACTCATGAACATAGAAGCTGTTAATTGCCTACTGAGAACAAGCTACAATGAAGAATTTGATAGGACTTGTTTTCCTTGTGACTGCTCTTCTTGTCTGCTCGGAGGGTCGCCCAAGTCATGCAGGCAAATCAAGCTATGGGAAACATTCAAGCCATGGAAGCTACTCAAGATATTCAAGTGGATCCAGCTATCCAAGCTACTCAAGCGTTCCAAGCTACTCAAGCTATTCAAGTGGATCCAGCTATCTGAGCTACTCAAGCTATCCGAGCTACTCAAGCTATTCGAATGGATACAGCCATATGAGCTACTCAAGTTATCCAAGCTACTCCAGCTACTCCAGCTACTCAAGCTACTCAAGCTACCCAGGCTGCTCAGGTTATTCCAGTTATTCAAGCTACCCAAGCTACTCAAGCTATTCAAGTTACTCCAGCTACTCAAGCTACCCAAGCTACTCAAGCTATTCGAGTTACTCCAGCTATCCAAGCTACTCCAGTTACCCAAGCTACTCCAGCTATTCAAGCTACTCAGGCTACCCAAGTTACTCCAGCTACTCAAGCTACTCAAGCTACCCAAGCTACTCAAGCTATTCGAGTTACTCCAGCTATCCAAGCTACTCCAGTTACCCAAGCTACTCCAGCTACTCAAGCTACCCAAGCTACTCAAGTTATCCAAGCTACTCCAGTTATTCAAGCTACTCCAGCTACTCAAGCTACCCAAGCTATTCGAGTTACTCCAGCTATCCAAGCTACTCCAGTTACCCAAGCTACTCCAGCTACTCAAGCTACCCAAGCTACTCAAGTTATCCAAGCTACTCCAGCTATTCAAGCTACTCAGGCTTCCCAAGCTTCTCCAGCTACTCAAGCTACTCCAGCTACCCAAGCTACTCAAGTTATTCCAGTTATTCAAGCTACTCCAGCTACTCAAGCTACCCAAGCTACTCAAGCTATTCGAGTTACTCCAGCTACCCAAGCTACTCCAGTTACCCAAGCTACTCCAGCTACTCAAGCTACCCAAGCTACTCAAGTTATCCAAGCTACTCCAGCTATTCAAGCTACTCAGGCTACCCAAGCTTCTCCAGCTACTCAAGCTACTCCAGCTACCCAAGCTACTCAAGTTATGCCATTTATTCAAGCTACCCAAGCTATTCGAGTTACTCCAGCTATCCAAGCTACTCCAGCTACTCAAGCTACCCAAGCTACTCAAGCTATTCGAGTTACTCCAGCTATCCAAGCTACTCCAGCTACTCCAGCTACTCAAGCTACCCAAGCTATTCGAGTTACTCAAGCCTTCCAAGCTACTCCAGCTACCCAAGCTACTCCAGCTACCCAAGCTACTCCAGCTATCCAAGCTACTCCAGTTACGCAAGCTACTCCAGCTACTCAAGCTACCCAAGCTACTCAAGTTATCCAAGTTACTCCAGCTATCCAAGCTACTCCAGTTACCCAAGCTACTCCAGCTACTCAAGCTACCCAAGCTACTCTAGTTATCCAAGCTACTCCAGCTATTCAAGCTACTCAGGCTACCCAAGCTACTCCAGCTACTCAAGCTACTCCAGCTACCCAAGCTACTCAAGTTATTCCAGTTATTCAAGCTACCCAAGCTATTCGAGTTACTCCAGCTATCCAAGCTACTCCAGCTACTCAAGCTACCCAAGCTACTCAAGCTATTCGAGTTACTCAAGCTATCCAAGCTATTCGAAATACTCAAGCTAGCCAAGCTTTTCAGTTTACTGATATTGAATTGCAAGCAGCTCAAAGTCAGTTTTTGAGGAGGTTCTTGCGAATAACTTTTATTCTTCAAAACATTTTTTGAGTTTCTGAAGAATGGATGTGAACACAACGTTTCATCGAAGGATATTTCAAGGAAAATTGTCTATGTTATTTTAGAACACTTGTGTAATACATTTGAGGAATAAAACGTGTAAACCTCCTGCTATGATTGGTTTGTTGTTCATTTCAAAACTCATTAAAATTACAAAAATCAAATCAGTTTGATTAAAATGGAGGCAGTCGTGCATTCATCTATGATTTTGTGATTAAGTAGGACTAGTCAACATGTTATAAAACTGCATATCTAGTTATATGGAATAATTCTTTTGAACTCATATTAACAACTCAATAAAAATTGTAATAATCTGTTATGTGAAATAAATTGATATATATTAAATTATGATTGGGAAATAAACAGATTATTATTAAACAGATGTGTGCACAACCGACAAATAATTGCCGCAGAAATGTATGACCTGTCTTCCTGACCTTGAAATAAAAACAGCTCATTGATCTTCCTCTTGAAGGATGGGAAGAGCTGTTTTGGCAATATCCTGAAATAAGCCCCTCAGGGGAGGAGTTTTAGGTTACAAATATGTATGACATACATTTTGAAAATCATGCTTATGTATTCTCTGTGTTTATTATAAATAAACAAAGTTTTATAAATTTGTAAAAATAAAACAATATATGAACAAGGAATTAATTTCAGTAGTAATATATTGTCTGTTTACTATCAAAAAACGTTATTGCTATTTAATTTATTTTTTTGATAGTAAACAGACAATATATTACTACTGAAATTGATTCCTAGTTCAATATTGTTTATTTTTACAAATTTATAAAATTTTGTTTATTCATAATATAAACAGAGAATATAAAATAATAATTTACAAATTGTTCAGTATATATATTACTCCTGAAATAGGCCCCTGGGGCCTATATCAGGAGTAATATATTAGGGTTGATGTAATTGTTATTAAATTTATTTTTTTGATAATAAACAAACAATATATTACTACTGAAATTAATTCCTAGTTCAATATTGTTTTATTTTTACAAATTTATAAAATTTTTTTAATCATAATATAAACAGAGAATATAAAATAATAATTTACAAATTGTTCAGTATATATATTACGGCAATATACTGAAATAAGCCCCTCAGGGGCCTATTCCAGGAGTAATAGTGAAGGTATTCATTGATTGAGGGGCCTATTTCAGGAGTAATATATACTGAACAATTTGTAAATCATATCAATAAACAAAGTTTTATAAATTTGTAAAAATAAACAATATTGAACTAGGAATTAATTTCAGTAGTCTGTTTATTATCAAAAAAATAAATTAAATAGCAATAACGTTTTTTGATAGTAAACAGACAATATATTACTACTGAAATTAATTCCTTGTTCATATATTGTTTTATTTTTACAAATTTATAAAACTTTGTTTATTTATAATAAACACAGAGAATACATAAGCATGATTTTCAAAATGTATGTCATACATATTTGTAACCTAAAACTCCTCCCCTGAGGGGCTTATTTCAGGATATTGCCTATATTACTCCTGAAATAGGCCCCTGGGGCCTATATCAGGAGTAATATATAAGGGTTGATGTAATTGCTATTAAATTTATTTTTTTGATAATAAACAGACAATATATTACTACTGAAATTAATTCCTAGTTCAATATTGTTTTATTTTTACAAATTTATAAAATTTTGTTTATTCATAATATAAACAGAGAATATAAAAAAATTATTTACAAATTGTTCAGTATATATATTACTCCTGAAATAGGCCACTGGGGCCTAAATCAGGAGTAATATATAAGGGTTGATGTAATTGCTATTTAATTTAGTTTTTTTTGATAATAAACAGACAATATATTACTACTGAAATTTATTACTAGTTCAATATTGTTTTATTTTTACAAATTTATTATAGTTCGTTTATTCATAATAAACACAAAGATTATCCAAAAAAAAATAAAAAAAATTTTCCTGGGGCCTATATCAGGAGTAATATATAAGGGTTGATGTAATTGCTATTAAATTTTTTTTTTTGATAATAAACAGACAATATATTACTACTGAAATTAATTTCCAGGTCAATATTGTTTTATTTTTACAAATTTATAAAACTTTGTTTATTGATATGATTTACAAATTGTTCAGTATATATTACTCCTGAAATAGGCCCCTCAATCAATGAATAGCTTCACTATTACTCCTGGAATAGGCCCCTGAGGGGCTTATTTCAGGATATTGCCGCTGTTTTTAATGTTCTGTCTTTGTATAAACAACTCAAAATGAAAGATAGTTGCCAATAATTTTCTCTGCAGTTATAGAAGAAAGTTTTATTTGTTGAGATGTTTTTGGATGCTGGCTCTAACTACAATGTGATGATCATGGATTTAGTTGTACACTTTTAGTTGTTTCAGTAAAATGACGAGGTATATTGCTGCTGTTGATGGAATAGAGAATTCAAAGAAATAGTCATTGGTGTGCCTTTTTCGCCGTGCATTTAACTAGTATTTGTGATAAGTTTGATACTCCGGTTAGCGTCTATCATCTACGTATATAGGTGAATGCAAATGTTCCTCTTTTTATGTTGTAGCCAGATATGAGACCTTAGGAACAAAAAACTGAACATCACTAGAAAAAAAAGCATAAACTTTAAGCTGGTTTGGAAATTGCCTCATACTACTGCCTCCAACTCCGTGCTGGGGCTTTGGCAGAAGGTCATGTGGTTTGGTTGTGTGGCCTGAAGAATGGTGTTTAAAATAGTGGTTCGTAAAATATAAATATTTATTTTATTTTGGTTAGCACTCTACTCAAATAGAACGTTACAATGATTGTTAGCAAAGACCTAAACAGGGGTGACTTCACAGAGTGACCAGACAGGGGGCCTGTCATAAGGTCTGAGAAACATGATAGTGATTTTGGTTGAAAGTGGCTGAGCACAGTCATAGATGCAAGACACTATTCCACTCTCCAAGCCATCACTAATCAGAGCACATTCCTTCATGAAGGAAGTGATGACGACAATGCTTGCTTTCTCACAAGATGGCGCTAACAGCAGTTGCAGTTTAACCTTTAGAGGGAGCCAGTTGTGAATCAGCATCTGCATGAAGGTGCCTGGTTGTGAAGTTGTCACCTGAAATTAAACAGAGACAGCAATATTATAATCAAAATAAGAAACTTACAAGAAACAAAAATCATGTATATATATTCATGTAAGGGTGGCCCAACAGAACATACAAAAAAAAGAAATTCATTGATTAGAACCCTGCAATGAAGAACCACATATATAATAACTAGAGGGAAATTGAAGCAATTCTGAGGTTATTTAGAGGTTGCTTGAAGTTTCAAGAACTGCCGTCTTGCTGCGGTATTGAATCTATATCTTGGCAGTGGCTTGTTATGGTTTTTAATCTGTTTACCTACTTAGTAGCTGTCATCAAAATGTGTGCATAGTCCTTGCTGCCATTTCTTTGATATTCTATGAACCTGGTTAATTGTTATTTATTTTAAAATATTCCATAAAATACACTGTTACAGCATTTGCATTACCATGCAGTACAGGCGTCATGTAGTTGAACAATGCAATGCCTCATGAGTATGGATCAGTCACAAAATATGAATAGATTTCTAAGCAGCACTAAAAGTGTGATGTATTTAGTGAAAATGCAGCAGAAACTAAACCGACACCATTCCAACCGTTTACTCATTGATGACGGCATTAAAATTCAGACACACATATGCTATGTTTAAAATTCACTGGGAACAACTCACCAAGATGTAACAACAGCATTAGATAGGTCAAAAGTTACAAATTGTTAGGTATCCACTGGTTAGCCACACGTTGATTTCAATGTGCACAATCTGCAAGGCCAGTTGTAGCGTACTTGGCTTCCAACCACTGGGTCCAAGCTTCATTTCCCGATTGAGCCTAAGTTGGATGGCTGCTTCCAATAAGTCATGCAGGTGCAGAAATACAGGACATAAAGCCCTAATCCACCCACCCTCCAAGCATGAAATGATTATAATTATAGAGAGTTTTTGGATCTTGTCATCATCTTCCTTGGTGTAATCCCAGATAGAGGAAATTAACATATAAGATGTGGTTGTTTAAGACACAGTTGAAGATAAATCCATCACAAGAATATGGAATATTTAGTTTCTAGCCAACTGTCGGAATAACTGCGGAAGTCCCTGTAAAATGCTGAAGAGAAAGGCACAATTCAATACCAATCCAGTTGTCAAGCAGAAAGCAGTGACTGTTTTAAGCCAATACTGAGTCTTGCCATATCTGAGTGAGGTTGTGGTGGGCTTTGCTTTCTTCAATTCAAGAGTTGATCCCCAGCATAAAATGCGGATGCTGGTATAGTTGAGAGAAAGAAGGGATGAGAAGAACCTCTACATTGACTGGAGGGCACTGGTGAATACGCAGGAAGAGGGGCTCAGTACTTTTGTTATAATATACATTTTTCTCCATTCTTGGTCTGCGACAATCTTTTATATCATGTCGTATGAAATGTTGAATGATAATGACAATTTCTCGAAAACTGGCAGAGCAATTTGATGGTGGTAGACCTTTGTAAGCCGCCTAAAAGCTAGCATTGGACAGAAGTGGCTGAATTTAACCAGTTATAGTTACAGGCAGGATTAGGTGGCTACAGCTGTCTAGAGTCGACCATTTTTAATGAAACTAGCTGTATGCAGCCGATACAGTCATATTTTGGTTATGATTGAAAATTCAATGCGTGGAACATAAATTGTTTGTGTAACATATTTGCTAAAGACACAAATACTTACTTAATAATGGTTTATCACAATAACAAAAGTATAACATCAAAAATTCTACAACAAATCATACAAATATGTAATGAAAATGAAAAGATTCTTTGACAGGTTTGCAATGATAGGACAATGTTACATTAATGAACCAATCTCTGCACATACATCGTGTGGAATGCATCAATGTATCACAAAAGTGGGGACATTTTGGCCAAAGATACCCCGCTCTAAGCCCCCGAGACCTGTCATACTCAATTGTGGCAAACCAGTCAAATATTTTGTAGTAGGGCACTGTGGCCTAATGGTTAGAACATTGGCCTGCTAAACCACTAGCACTCAGGACGTTTGTGGGGTTTGAATCCCACTCCGGCTCTCAACTGAGATACCAAACTCTGCTGCCAAGCCAAACTCTGATACCAAAAACTGATACCAAACTCTAATTCCAAGATACCAACTCAGAATTACCCCTGATTCCATACTCAAAGCCAAGCGCTGGTGAGCAGAATTCAATTCTGAAACAGGTGCTGTACAAATACATAGACATTATTATTGTTATTACATCTTTTGAAAGACTTACTTCCATGTTAAAAAACTGGTTTCCTAAACTAAGGTATACAGCAATAGTTGTGTCACTGAAAACTGCACAATATAACTGTCTCTAGAGACATAGATTGCATTAAAGGTCATGCTTTTCTATATTTACGATGCTAATCAGCTAAAAGGTAATATTATTATGGTATTTACGCAAAAATAAGTTACTATATAGTAAGTCGTTTTAGAATCTCAACTTACAGATCTGTTACAGAGGAGATATGATATAGTGTGAATTTTAAATCAGAATTTCAATTGTGGTACTCTCTTTCACTTCGTATCTATCTATCTATCTATCTATCTGTCTGTCTGTCTGTCTGTCTGTCTGTCTGTCTATCTGCTCATTAGTAAACCTGAACAATACTGATACTTGCCATTGTTATATCGCCATTCGTGTGGGATGCCATTGTGCGATGCAAGGGCCAAGTAACTGATCTCCAAGGGATCAGTTCGGTCATCAAAGGTGAAGATTTGATGTCTTCCAATTACATTATCACGTCCAAATGTTATTATGTGTTCAGCCCAAGTCAGCCAGAATGTTCTGAACTTAATATCAAGGTAACCCTGATCGTTATTTGCTTCAGCGAAGAGTTGTCCTCCACCGTTTTTTCCGAATTGCTGTTTTAGTGTTTAACCATCCTCCAATAATGATTTCATATAATGGATAACAAATAATCTCTGTTCCTGATCTCAGTGATGTCTGATCAGCCAAAATACCAATGTGTGCATCTCTAGGTCCTTGAACTTGCAGAATTATGGATTTTGCCTCCTTCACATTATAGCTAATGTATTCATATCTATATCCTTCAGTAGTCATAGAAACCTGTCCTGGAATAACATTAACAGTATATTATCATACACTAATAACTAACCAAGCTGGGTTGCATATTGGTTAAAGCATCCGCCAATTCCATATTTGCCAGCTCTGCTGAAGGCCTGGGGTTCCATCCCCAACCAAGGCACTCTTGATGAGCTACATTCCAGCTGGATGTTATTTGCATTACTCTATTCTATGCTGAGGCAAGTAAAATACCCCACCCATGAGGTAAATGTGTAACATCGTGTGAATGCCAAACCTATCATCTCATCATTACGTCTGCCTCTGGCAACTGGTCATATGAGCTCACCAAGCCTTAGACCCAGTAGCATTTAGATGTAAAGACAATAATTGCAAAACTAGAAAATCTTTGTTTCAAGATATTAAGAGTAATAGTCTTCCAACTAGCAACATTTACACGAGAAACATTGTTCAGAGGCGCTATTATAAATATTTTCTTGATGTACGGTACTTACCTCCCTGACATCTAATGATAATTATGAGGACTAAGAAGCAAAGAGGAAAAATAAATCCTGGTGTAGATCTTCCCTCCATTATCAAAATGCCTTGAGCAAATGTCATTCGATGTACCAGGGGGGGATCCAGAAATTTTTTGTGAGGGGGGGGGGGGGTCTGATTCCTCAGAATCAATCCGGTTGCTAGGCCCTTATGTACAGTGCTTTTTATTTACTTTTTTTTTTACTGTTATTTTTTCCTTTTTTTGGCTGGTGGGGGGGGGGGGGTGCATAAGTCTTCAGGAGAGTCCCTCTAAGACGAATTAGAAGTTGCTGTGGAGGGTTCCCCCTTGATGACATTTTACATCAATGTTGCAACTAAAAGTTTTTACAAAAGCCTTAAATGATGACTGGAAAGATATTGTATTTCATTAAATTAAAGATGAATTGTTGTGGTAAAAATTAGGCTAAATATGAGGTGTTATTAGAATTTTTGTGGTAAACAAATAATTTCAAAAATTGAATTTTTTTACATTTGACACACATAACAGTCTTGGATATTGCCTCTTTTTTTAATATATATATGGTAACTATGTGTAAAATGTTTTTCTTTTATCTGTGAGGGTGCATTATTGCAAGCCACAGGAATGACATACTGAATACTGTATTTAGAAAAATGATGTCTCACTCTTGGCATACACCTGGTCATCTTTCATTATTGGAATTACCATTCATTGACAGAAGCTTATCTGTCGTCATAGGTCCCAAACACTAGAATAAATTAGCCTACAATCCAGCCCAAAACTTACCTTAACACAGACACTCAAGACATTTTTGCATTTTAATAATACGATATTAATGTTGCAGTTTTTAATGTCTATCCTATTATATAAAAAAAGTTGATAACATACTCATGCACTTTCCCACTTAACTATACTTTTTGACTCTTACATCATAGACCTGTGCACCATACAAAATAAAAACTTCAATTTCCAAAATATATCAAAAAGGAAAACATTCAAATTTTATAGATTGATTAGTAAAATAAATGATAGTGGCATTTTAGACTACCAACATGTTCGATTCCCAGCCAATAAACTTTAGACCACATAAAGTCTATCATCAATACCAATAAGAACTGACATTCTTAATATAAGCACATTCCTAACAATGACAGCTAGAAGTACACAAGTAATTGATCTTGTTAAGAAATAATCATGGCAACCAAAAGGTCCAATCCTAAACTAGGGATTTATACCCTAGGTCCTATGTGGCACATGCATTGTGGTGCCATTTTAAATTATGGGAGGTTGTTTTCTTGAATGTAATTCACCTATAAAGGCCTAAATATAAATAGTATTGTGGCAGCCAACATACATTCCCTTATATGGGACAGATAATGACCTAATTTGCATAATTTTATGTTACTTTTATAGAGAATGAAAACAAAAAGTGTGAAATATTTAGAATCCTTAGTGTTTGGAAATGAGTATGCTATCAGCATTTGAAAGCTTGACTAAATATCCTTATGGCGCTGAAGCTTTTAAAGACATAACCATGGCAACCAAGACAACCATTTGGTCATACATTTGTAATGACCATGGATTAAAGGTTCAATGAACATCAGCCTTGTCCAACAAAAGATCAACAACAGATTGCAGTTTAAAGGTTTATTCCCTTAAGGACATAAACAACATGTCATAAACAGACACATATAATCAGCATGTCATATACAGATACAAACAACAAACCCAGACAGAGTCAGGTGGAAGCACAGAGACTGCCCTGGTATGCTAGTCTCCTAACTAGAAAGGACAGAGAACTGTCACAATCTACAGTATGCTGATGCTGTGAGTGGGCTCACTAGGGCTACTATCCAGACACAGAGAAGAAATGGCTGTAACACTATAGCAATTGGACCACTTGTGTCTATGCCCTGGTTACTACCTGGCTCTGACTACTGGCAGCATGCACTTCAATCTATGCTGAGGCTCTGAGAGGGCTCACTAGGCTACTATTGTGGTAGAGTGATGGGATTCGAGAGTTAGATTAAAATTGTCATCTCATCATTACTAGTGTGGTTGGGGATTTCGCACCACTAGCTTGGCAAGAGGTTGTAATGTCCAGAATCGAACAGACTACCTCTCAGGCTCTAATACCTAAGAGACAGCTGAACAATACCATTGTTCCATGGAATCCGGTTCTTCAGATAATGAATCAAATGAGACAAAGTCAATGAATAAGATTCAAAAGATGTATTTTCAAAATATCCATGTCAAAGAGTCATTGGTTTGGTACAGCTTGAGTAATTCAAGACTAAAGTAGTCCATTTAGAAAATTGTTGTTATCTCATAAGTTTTAGTTCATTGGCTATTAACCAGCATAATATCTGGCTAGATATCGATGCATCTATAATGACAATTCAGCCTGAGATCAGAAGTCAAGGCTTATTCCTATGGTGAATTTCACATATTATTACCAGAGATAGCTAATTGCTTCTGGTCTGCTGAATAATTCTGACTGACTGTCTGGCCTGTGGCTTCAGGCTCTTTTTACTCTAGAACCCTAGTGGGCCTTCAGAAAACTGTCCTAGTGGAAATATATGGAACTTTACAGATTTTACTAAATACTGAATTACTCCACCTAGGGAGTTGTACAAGACTTACATACAATTTGGAAGCCAAACATCTCTGGATTTTGTTACTGAACTCACTTATAAGTGTAATTAATTTAGAATAAGCAATATTTCAGAATAATCTTGAAAACAACTGTTTCAGCAAGCAATCATAATCTGCAATACCACACAAACGTCACTATATGACACTATCCAGACACAGAAGAAATGGCTGTTTCCCTATAGCAATTGGACCACTTCCCTCTATGCCCTGGTTACTACCTAGTTCTGACTACTGGCAGCATGCAGTCAAGGCCCTGATGCAATGTCCAATGTCCTTCAGAGCACAAGAGGTCTCTTGCAGGAACAAGGACAGAGAGCAAGCTATCTCTTCTTGGGTCCGCCATATTTTGTGACAGGAGGCACTGTCCCCATTGGCCAGCCTGACCAGCCAATCAGAGAAAGCTACCACACTGCCCTATGTGGTGCTATCAGGAATCCAGGTGCAAGTGCTGCCGCCTACATAGTTCCTGTACAAAGTGTCGTTGAACACTTCTTTTTGAAACCTAGTTGCAGATTATCTTTCTAAAGGGACTTTCCCACTTCTCTTTCTAAAATTAATAAATTCAGCAATCGTCCAATGCAGGTACTGAGTGTTATGACTCTGTACTTTTCAGTAAAATTAACACCAGATCTAGACTTGGGTATGGGAGACATATAGTTCCAATTAGGACCTCAGATGGGATCAGGCCATGTAGTAGGATACAGCTATAGAGCATAGCTAAGTACACATGCAGTCTGTTGGACCCAAATATAATACAGTAGATGACCATCTTAAGTCATGCACAATTTATGAAGAAATTTTGGATTTCAGATTAATTATGTCATTTTCACTATATGGTACATATAAAGCTTTAAATGTATTGTGAAAGATTTCAGCAATGTCATTTTGGTCTTTAAAACCATCCAAAGTGTTTGCAACATGTATTCTAGTGTTATTGATACTTTACACTTCCGACCAAAAGTCTATGTCTCCAACTGGCTAGTCTATTGCCATTCTTGTTTTTTTATTCTTAGCTCATTGCCATGACATTGTCTGACAGAATGCCATTTTCTTTTCATAACTGGTGCCAGAAATATGCAGTGTTTCTCTTTTTTCTAACTAGCTCATTCCAGCCTGGGATTTTGCCATTGTGACAAAAGTTACTGGTCTTAAGCCTAGTTCACACTGTCATTGAGTAATAGAGCTGAGTGACCATGGATGACAAAAATTGACTATACTTGCTCACTCGTGGCTCTGTTAATCACGTATAAATTCTTTCGATGAGGGACATCCATCAATTGCTTGGTGAATGTCCAAACACTGCTAATGAAACATCCGTAGACCGTTCAGTGAACGTCAGTGGAATGCTCGGAAAACGTCCGTAGACGGAGCTTAACTGACATATAAATAATCCTCCAATCATCCATGAGGCACTGATAGAGCTCCCGTGGGAGTGGTTCAAGAGTGAATTAGGAGAAGGCTACGGATAGGCAAGGTGCCAGGGTGTATGATCGGCAGATATCCCTAGAGCACTGACCACGAGTGGATGGCGAGTATGCACGGATGAACAGCTTCCCCTGTGTACCCATAAGTAAGACAGTGGCCGCGAATGGCAATGGGCGTACGTAGAACGAACGTAGAATGTGTGCCGGCTCACTCCAGAGCAATTCCCATAAATATGTAAACAATTCCCTAGTAGAACATCCGCCAAATTTTTTAATTTGTTAAAAAATGTTTGCCCTATCTATGGATGGTCACGGATGATCTAGTACTACCAGGAGCATCTTATGGATTAGCATGAGTATCTGTACATCGCTTGGCAAGTGAATTACGTATGGACAAGGATGATCAAAAATAAAAGGTTTTGGTCATCCTCGCTCACTCACCATGCCCATCTGTGACAAAGTGAAGACCCTTTAGGGATAGCTTGGTCACAGGCTACTAAGCATGCAATGTCTCCTTGAATCTTAACACAATGAGGCTCATATGGCACCAAAAAGCTTCATTTGGAATTGGTATTTTGCAAAGCAAGATCAGTTTGTTAGGTGTAAATATCACAAACAGAGGCTTTGGCCCAGCTGGGCTTTGGTGTGAAGACTTCTTTTAATCAACCTCAATTAAATTAGTTTTTATAACACCGGTGGACTTCCATTGTGCAGCAAAAACCTTTTAATTTCCCTTTTAAAATAGTGTATGGTATTTTCCGATTTAAATACTTTACTAAAAGTGTTCCATAATTTAGGTCCCATATATTTCAATGTTTTTTGCTTGGTTGTTAATCGCATAAATGGTAAATGAAAAGAATCAGTATCTCTAACTGCATATCTATGGATACTTGATATTCTTAAAAACATACATGTTATTGAATCTGGTAATGCTGCCGCCTTTGAATGATCAGCCAATCATATTAGCAGCAGATTAGTAGGTCATTTGTAGTGATTTCAATGCTAGATAATATACAAATCTCAATCATGGAGACTACCCATAAGAATGTGCTTGACCTAACTGCTGCAGGGCAAAGTGCAAAAGAGGTTGCTGACCAACTGGGCAAGTCTAGGCTTTTACATACAGAAGAAATTTAAGGATAGAGAGGAAGTTAAATGAAAACCAGGAATTGGTAAACCAATTTCTGCTGCAGCCAGATCACTGAAAGCAAGGGTTCATGCTATTATCAAGCGAAATCCATGCCGATCAATGAGAAAGTTTGCAAATGAGCACAAAGTCAGTGAGAAACCATCCGCAGAGTTGTAAAGGACCTGGCCATGTCATCAAAGTCCAAGGTTACACATCACCTAATTTCTGAGACTGCAGCCGAGAAGAGAAAAGAACGCTGCTGCAAGCTGCTGAATATTTTGAAGCAGATGAAAAAATTTTGAAGGTTGATTCTGTCTCAAATAGGCGTAATGACAGGTTTATTAGCCCTGGTATATTTTCTGAGGCCCTTACTGCTGTGAAATACAAATATACAACAAAACACCCTGCTTCGGTGATGGGCTTTGGGCTTGTCGCCTCAGATGGCAAGAAAAAAAGCCCCCATTCTTCAACAAAGAGGGCCAGAAAATTAATACAGATGTATATATTGGCATTCTGTCTGATCATGTTAAATCTTGGATAGAAGCTAATTATTCCAGCAGTGATAATGTGATATTCCAGCAGGATGGGGCCATAATTAAATGTACATATTACACACAGCCAAAAGGACCCAGGATTGGCTTTCAGCTAATTTGCCAAACCTCATCACCAAGTATCAGTGGCCTCCCTCGTCACCAGACTTAAAAATCTTCTGGACTACTCAGTGTGGGCAACTGTGGAGGCAGAGGTCTGCAGTACCCCCAA
Organism: Alitta virens; assembly: GCA_932294295.1. NCBI lineage: Eukaryota > Metazoa > Annelida > Polychaeta > Phyllodocida > Nereididae > Alitta > Alitta virens. The sequence continues at coordinate 26,654,258 of OW028580.1, read as the reverse complement.
GAGGTCGGTTCCGGATTTGCAAGCATGCATCAGAGGAGCCTGGGCTAAGATATCACCTGTCTACATCAAATCAACATGTGCTGCATGTAGACCTAGAATTCAAAGAGTAATTAACCACAATGGAAAACATTGAATAAAGTAATCTTGACATAACTGTGTTTATTTCTTAATTTTTTCAATTTTGCAGAATTGTTGGTTACGAAAATAACTTAGTAGTTTAAATTGCTGCTAGTGCAAGTTTTTAGGCCGCACCCTGTACAGCATAATACACTAGGATATCACACATTGCAACATATCACCATATATCCAGGACTGTGAGTAATAATTAAGGCCATAATCTATGCTTAATGTAATTAATAGATACTTGTAAATGCACTTCTATGGAGTCTGTTAGTGTAGAATTCAAGAACATAGCATAAGAGTCACAATTTGACAAAAGGTCGTTTTTACAGAAACTTTTTACCTAATTTCCAGTAAACCAATCCCTAGGAATTAATAGCTGATGTTCAATAGTTGTCCTTGAATGATTTCAGCATCTTAGCTTTATGTGCTCGCATTTTTGAGAGCATGCAGTTCCTATGGAATAAACCCTTGACAGCATAAACATATTTTATCACATGATAATTTGACTATGCATTTCTACAGAAGCACAGTAGTTTGAACAAATTGTGCAAACAAAACATAAAGAATATATATATGATATATGATAATATATGTGATATAAAGCACCAAGTACATAACAGATATCCATACATTAATACATGTAATTCAAGTAAATCTGCCAACAGGCCATCAGAGGGTCAGATACGATCTTACCATCAATGGTATATTAGTATCATTCATTCCATTTATATCACAGTTTCATGTGATTTTACGACAGTCTATTCCTTTATACAGTCTCTCTCAATTCAGCTTATAGGTCATCAAGTATGCAGGGTAGCACTGAGTGTCAGTGAAGATGACAAACTCGTCAATTCTATTCATGTTGTTCACACATGAGTCGTAATGGATTGTAGGGTTCTCAGGATTTTTAGGCGGTGGTTCTTTGTAATCTTTTTGTCCCAATGTGTAGTCACCGACAATGACTTTGTTGTAGAACAAGAACGAATTCCCATTCGGGTCAGGTGTACAGTACTTGGCTTGGTGGTAAGACACCGGGTATTAGGCTGCGGGTGCAAAGTAAACGCCATGGCCATACTTGGTACCTGCAAAAGAAATAAACATTAATGCCACATGAAATAGACAGATTTCAGTCAATTATACAACTAAATATTGCAGTAACGCAGTATGTTACACATTGATCATTTGTTGATCAGACAAATGTATCGCTACTTTTGATACAAGGTTGTCAATATACCTCTGCAATGTTTCATGAGTAGTGAGTGGCCGAAAACAGGTTACATGACATTGCTTAGAAAGTACTAGTGACCCGGGGGCACTATTCATTGAGAATAGTGACCAGCTTCGTGGCCAATGTAATGAAGAGCATCATCGATTTTACAATCTTGAGCTGGTTGTGCATGAAGGACAGGCTGCAGACATCAAAGTTAATCAGTCCCCCATAATGAACCAGCGATAACTTGTCATTACGAAAATAGACCAAATATTAAGCGAGATATGAATGGCAGAAGGCAGAGAAGCAGGTTCACGAGTGTCATGGCGAACTTCATGAAAAGCACCGCCAAATTACCTATTAAGATTAAACTTACATAAAAGAGCAGATGTCCATCTTTTAGTATAATTCATGCTGATTCCGCACGTGCTTTCGGATAAAAAATAGACCAAATATTAATTGAGATAGAGGAAAGAAAAGGGAGGTCAGCAGGCACCGGCAAAAAGCAGCAATGATTGTGGATCCCTTGGATTGTGTTTTTGTCGATTACGTCCGCGTCCTCGCTATTTTTGGCATACATGAAAACCTAAAACTTTATCTTTTAACTGTCATTGCCTGTCTACACATCAATTGACTGGTCACTTCAGGCCCTAGTACATCTCATTTTATCCATACTGTCCAGTATTCATATGGTATACAGGATGTAAAACCAGACTAAAATGTTTTTCTTAAAGAGGGTTACATTAACTGTCATTTGTATAAGCAAACTGCACTACCTAATAATTATAGTTGATGCTATGCATTCTAAACAGTATTTTACCTATTGTATTGGCAGCAATCAATGCCCATTTTCAAGGGATAGCATATGAAGATGTAATGTAAATGAGAGCTTGAAAGCATACAAAGACGTAATATGGAAGAGGGCTTGAAAGCCTTCAATTATTAAGAACTTAGGGCGACACATATTAAGTTTTTCCAATAAACTGAACATTCAAAACTAAGCACTAAACTTCAGAAAGTGGCCCTACATTATGCACTACTGAGCTGTAAGAAGATAGGTTGGGTAGCACTGGGTGTCATGATAAACAACAGCGACAGAGGGGTTAGTCCCCGTAGCTTCGCCTGTGGTGTCATAATGCTTGTTAGTCTGCGTGTTAGGTTTCAGCGGGGGTTCTTTCATTGACGGATTTCCACTGACGCACTCTCCAACTAAGACTTTGACTTGAAACATGACTCTTTGGGTTCCAGACATGTACCCAACAGAAGTGCTAGCATTCGCAGCAAAGTAGACCCCCTGGCCAAGAGCAACTCCTAAAACCGAACAAAACAAGTTTGAAAATTAGCTGCTCCATGGGACTGGTTTGTTGTAACAAAAATAAAGTTACAGTTGTACTAAACGGCTTCTTACAAACCGTGCCAGTCATAACTAATGTCAAATTTGATGAGTACTAGCGGCGGGTTAAAAATTATCAAGTCTAATTTCACATCCAAAGAGTTCACAAGTCATTTGCAGGGATTCTTTCATAATCAGACTGAAGAATGAGAAGGCAGTTAACCTGAATTCAGTTGTAGATCAAAATCGATGAGAAATATTCAATTGACTGTTCTACTTCACCACTAATTCTGGTACATCCAGGAACCCATGATCAAGATAATGACATGCAGCCACACTTCCTGTAATTCTAGACTCTATGAAGAGCATGAGTCCAATGGTAAAACATATTTAATCTGTTAATAGTCCACTTTTCACAAAAAGGTACAGTATACAGACATAAGCTGCTTTACTCCTAGTGTGGGATTTGTTATTTCCTTCAGCATTATGACACCAGACATTGGCACTGCTTATATGAATTCAATGCCTAATAAGACTCTAATAGAACTACTTATGACCGACAGTGATCCTAGGTTAGAGTCTTTACCAGGCAACAATCAAGCTGCTTCTAACCCGAGATAAGCATCATTCAGAATCAAATAATTCAGCTTCACAAATAAGACAAACAGCTAAGGCGATCATGTAATGAACAAAATAACTCATCACTCAAAGCAAAGGTATTTTCCAGAATAAATACACATAAAAAATGTGTCATTCCCGATGTATATTGTGAGCAATTCTATGTATCCTAAGCCCAATTCTTAACAAATGTATGTCTTACCCACATTGAAATGTTAATTTAAGTCCGTCCGGCATACTGTTGACACAGCTTGATTGAGAATGAATTTAATTTTGTTGCACTCTAAACAATAAATTTGTTATTATAAATACCCCGGAGGGGGAATTTATATTGTTATTGCTGATATTCTTCTTTTTTTTTTCTTCTAATGAAGTAAGACCTTACTATGCAAAAAACAACACTAGATACAGGAAAACCAAGGCCAGAAACCCTTTAAAACCCTTTTGTCTGCTTCCTTTGGTGGTTATGACTGGACCGTATTCCGAGCCGGCACAGCGTAATCGCGAAAACAAAAGACAATTTGTGTGTTTGGTTTCTCAAAACTGGGCAGATCCAATGCGAATAGGAATCTTAGGAAGTTTCATTGAATAATTTGGGATATATGAGTTTTTAAAAACACGGAATACCGAAAAATTTATGAAAAACACAGAAGGAATAATCATATTGGCTTGTTGTTTCACATTTTCATAGTCCTACCCTAGAACAACTACCACACAACAAATGAACCCATTTGGTAAAGTGGTCTAGGTGGTACAGTGGTCCAAAGTTGGGATTTTTTTACTGTTTATATCTCGGCCCCAAATTAAGATAGAGCAATCTGAATATGTCATAAGCCACTTGATGTCATATTTCATTCATCAAAATCTTTGAAACTCAATCAATCAAACTTTATTTGTTGGATCTGTCCAAAATAAATTACAGGTATGTACATAAGTAAGCTAGACAGCCTTGATTTTTTTCTGACTTTTAGGTCAAAGGGTTAAGGTCACAGATTGTCCTATATATGCAATTTTCAGGCGTTTTGAACTCGGGTCCTATACTAGGTAACGACACCAAAAAATTATGTTCTTAGACCTTAATTTTTTACCTTTCAATTCCTGTATAGCTTAGAAGCCAGAGCAATTCTTTTTGGGGTTTTCAGGGACTTAACACTTGCTATGTTGGACATTGAATAAAAAGTCTTTAAAGTGCCATTACTCAAAAATGTTTATTTAGATTAGTCGTAAACATTTTACAGGACTGTATATACATATGGTAGACAAGTGTGAATTATTTTAGAATTTTAGGTCAAACAGATAAGGTCACAGAATGTCCTATATATGCAGTTTTCATACACAAGTTAGTTATGACTTGCATATAGTCATATGAATATAGTCATAATGATTGATTCATTGATTTATACTAGATACAGGAAAACCTAGGCCAGAAACTCTGCTTCTACTTGGCCTATTGATTTGCAGTTGGTTTCAAAATGTTGGTAAAACTAAGCTCTTTCCATGGATCATATCTTCATTATGATCCAAGAAATGGATAGAAGTCCGAAGTTCCAGGGATCAAGGGAATTTATACATTTGATATTGCCTGCAATATCAATTCTAGCTATTAATGTTATTGGCGAAGGTTTAAAACTGCCCCTATATTATCCGCCTGCTGGCATATGATCTTCTATGACATCATCATAAAGAAAAATCATTAGTGACGTCATTGTATATATTTGCTGCCTCATTTAATATTTTCCGCAAAACAACACATTTCTTTCCCAATGTTAATCCTACAGAGATTTTGGGAACTGGTCAGAACGCAGGCAAAGAATCAACTGATCACAATGACGATATGATATTTTGTTACCAGAGCAGGTAAGCAACAGAATAAGCCTTGTAGTTGCTGAGTAATCAAAGAAACTCAGAAAATCACAAATGATGGCACAAAAACAGGAATGTTCTGATTACTGAATGGCACTATGCCAATTCAATATTTCCGTTAAAATGTAGTAGGTCGGAGAGCAATAACAACAATCGTCTTGTTCGCTGGAAACGTAAACACGCACCTGGGAACACAACGCGACATCTCACGGAATCACGGAGTACTAAAGTAAGCAAAGTAAAATTGGTGTCTCAATGACTGGACTGTCAGAGGATAGGTAGAATTTGGCTGCATAATTTAGCCAAATTAACAACACATTCAATTTAAACTGACGCTAAGAGGAAGCACTTACCGTGCAATCCACAGTAGGACCTGTTGAAGCCATTTGCCACAATGTTTGGCACGACTTGAGGACTAGTTCCATGCCAGAGGTTTTTCTCATTTGGGTTTGACATCTGCTGTTTGTGGATAGCATATCTTCGCCACAGTCCAGGGTTTTGTATCCTCTCAATCTGCACATATACATAGACATTAAGATGTATCATGAGAATGATTGTTACATCCCGATTCTATATTAAAATATTATTCCTTATTTAAAAGACTTTCAAGATCTAAAATGCAAATGCTCAATGCATTAATTGTACAAGCTTTGAGATAAGTTTTTTGGAATTTTATTTATTTCCTTGTTACACCTCATTCAAAATATTGTAGTTTATATGATTTGCTTTGGTCGTTATAGCTATAAAGCTAATGTTTAAGTCTCTTGATATTTTCCAATTATAAATATATTCATTCTCCTAGCACAGAAACCCCTAGAAAATCAGGTGCACGTCATCAGGGTATTCTTTTCTTCGGTACTTTGATGTTGGTGAGTACTTTCTCACTTGGAAATTAGTTAAGACGTCCAGGAAATGCAAACTGTTGATTGTGTAAACCAAGCTTCAATATACCAGCATTCATAAAAAAATATACTGTGTTTGCAGTATTAAAGTAAAGTTATTGGTTTGATCTCTTTTCATTATAATTCAGTATATATTACCATGTGCAGTATCATATCATCAACTGATGTAAATTTTTTTTTGATCATTGCACATATTTCAATGGGTGGGTGGGACTGGCTTTACTTCCATATTTTTTCATCAGATAGGGCTGATCAAGACAGGCAGGCGCCAAGGCAATGAGGCGAATGATGAAGCAACCTTCCAACATAGGCTGGATTGGAACCCAGGACTCAGTGGTTGGCAGCCCAGCGCGCCAGCGAGCTAGGCCCCTGCTCCCGTATTTCAATGGCAGTGAATGCCAGCTATTATCACATATATAATAACAATGATGAGATGAATTATTTACCTTCACAATTTTCAAATTAGGAACAGTATTCCGGAAGGCTTGCTCCACATCCTTATATTCTGAACTAGAAGACTGCAGGAGTTCCAATTTGTAACGCTCCGTTTTACCCATTTGGGACCAATGCTTCGGCAATTCCACGGAGTTTCCTATTCCAAAATTGATTAATAAAATTCATGAAATAATGCATGCAATGTTATTAAGTGATGTCAAGTTTATAAAGGCATGCATGACACCATATAAAGAAATATTAGAAATAATCTCACCTCGAAGATCATATCTACGGACTTTCGTTTTTTTCTTCCACTCATTTTCTTCAACCCAGTATTTGAAGTAAATTGTGAAGTTTTCCCTTTTAGCACCTTCACAAAAAAACAGACGAGAGAAAAGGAGAATTAGTTTCTCAAAATCATTCCTCACTGCTGCCCTAGCATCATGCTACAACAGTGAACCCAATTATCATTTATGTCCTGACACAAAATTATTGATGGGAAAATAAATATAAGACCTGACGGTACTCATGACAGAGGGGTTGAAGATAGCCACAGTTCTGGGCTAGATAGAATTGGGGAATAATTCGATGACAGGTGAATTTGGCACAAATACTACACCTTAAACTGAATTTGCTGTCATGCTGAGTTATCATTACCACAGGTGTGTGAAGAAATGTTTCAACATAAATAATTGGCAATTAGTGCACTATTTTTTAAGGTATTAGGAAGCGCAGTGGTGAGGCAACTAGTGATGCATATAATATGCTAGATTACTGACTGACATGGAAGCCTTTCTTGGTTTATGTATGACACCAAAATTCATGTCATGTGAAAGGAGCTTCCTAGCTATCCTTAATTAGGCTAATCAAGAGTTACCATCATAGCATAATGTATCATTGGAATTCAAAGGAACTTGACAACAGAAGGATCCAGGTATAAAGTGTCAGAAGCAGCGGTTTTATATTGCCTTTCAATTTTGACATCTCACAAATTTTAACACAATAACAAAATGATTAATAAATTAATATATTTCAACGTACCACACATGCGGATTTCACACTTGGACAATGCTATATCCTTTTGCATATTTGATACACGTACATATAGTCGTACACAATGTACAATGTATTAATTGTTATGCATGTCAATAAAATGACTTAATAATCTGAACTCAATTCAACTGACTTTTGCATTGATTAGCATTTTTTGCAAATGCACATTTATTAATTTTACACCCAAAAGTACCTACTGTGAAGCCTACGCCTATTTTAACTGTGTTGAATTGAATACACCCCTAGTTCGTAGCATGACTGAACATGCTGAATGATTTTGTGCATGAATATGAGTAATATTATATTAACACACATTAGTAGAAGTATTTCCCAGTTCAGGGACAACTCTCTGACACTGACGACTTAATACTAAATTTACCGTTCACATAGCACAACAATTAATGTGGACCAGATTTTGCATTGCAGCCTTATTCTGAGAAAACAGACTTCTGATAACTCAAAAACCTGACAGCTTTGCCCATATCCCATATAGACTAACTGGATATGTAAGAGGGGGAGAACCCCCTCGGTCAAACAATCACCTCTCTCTTCCATCCATGTCACTCTATCCTTTTTCTCCTTGTATGCCTTCTCAATGTCCATGTTGATGTCTTGTGGGTAAGCCTCATAACCCCCATTGTGTTCAAACTGCCACTGAACCTGTGAAACAGATGCAAAGCATTCAGAAATAAAGATTTCTGCAGAACTGACCTTGAAATTTACACATTTGAGATTTAAAAACTTAGTGGCCATAGCTCATTACAGCAACACAACATGCTTTTTTATATCACTGGATATATAGTTGCAAATCATAGTATTTAATGACTTAGTCATTTTTAGAAACCATTACAACTGAACTATATGTAATTTGTCAAAAGCTCATACTAACCTCGTACCACTATATCTTAAATACCACATTTATAAACAAAATGCCTCCTGTAACCTTTACAGAACACTTTCAGATGAGCAGATGAACTAATTTCTAAACAAACAGATTAGTCCCCCCCCCACTTTGTTAGGGGGAACCCCTGTTTGGTATATAAAGATATCCTCAATCCTACATAGTCGCTTTTTTTCCTTTCAGCATGACAGTACTGTACTTATGGACTGGACTAGTGGGAAATAACAGTCTCCAGCTCTGCTGGAACCGTCGTATTTTGTTACCTTTTTTGTTTTCCACAGAGCATTGCACTTCGCCCTTGTGTTGGTGTCTGATAAATTTTATTTCAGCGTCCTTGCCCTCTGCGATGGCCTTGACCTTTGCACGAGAGCAACCACATGGCGAGCATATTCATGCGCCAGCCTCTGCAATCTCATTTGCTGAGCCTGGTGGGTCCGCCGAGTAGTCCCCTGCTATCACTACGCGGCTGGACTTCCTTCTCGCTGGTCATACTTAAGGCAGCCCGCCCCTCAGAGCCGGCCTCTGGTTGCCAGTGACAACATCGCAGTGTCCTCGTTTGATTCAATTATGCCACAAAAACCACATTCCACTATGGCTACCACAGGCATCACAATCACCCTCTGGTGCAGGACAACCCCTACGCCCCCCCCCCCCCCAGACCTGCTGACTTACATATTTATAAATATATAAGTCAGCAGTCCGGGGGGGGGGGGGGGGGGGTAAGTATTAACAGTCAGCGGTCCGGGAGGGGGGAAGGGGCAGTTGTGCCACAGCAGAGGGCGATTGTGATGGCAACCTCTGCCCAGCGCTCATTGGAGGTTGCTGCCGAATCCCTCTCCTGCTGCCCGATCTCAAATTAAGAAGAAGGGCAAGCCTTCTCGCTCCCCTTGCCTTCTACTGGGCCCCTGCTCTCCCTATGTATCGAATATATGGAGACAGGTCGCACGGTGACCTCTGCGGCTTTACTGTCCTTCCAGACCCTTACGGGCTGTTTCGCCGGATTGGAGCTGCAACAGAAGCTTCTTAAGCTGCGCCGTCACCTCTGCGGCCTCCACTGTCGCCGTTGGTGGTGCCATCTGGGCAGTTAGGGTCCTCAGCCCCTCCGGCCTGAGTCTACTCCACCAGAGGCATTTTCCCTCTGTACTGGAGTACTCCCCGGACCCTTTTCATTGACCCCTGGGAGGGTGACCCTGGCGCAGGCTTTACCGCGAGCGCCACTGGACATCACTGCTCTTCCTTTTGGTGGATTCGGATGCACTGACCATAGCATGGGAGGGCCTGCGTGCCTACGCATTTCCCCCTTCGCCATCATCCAGGAAGACCTGCACAAGGGCACTCTGTCCAATATGACTTGCGTCCTCATCGCCTTGGTTCCCGGAAGCCCTCCTGCTTCCCTGGTCACCTCTGGTCCAGTTGGCCCCTGGTTGTGTCAGCCTCACCGGACCGTTTACCACTAGAGACCCGGGTGGCTGAACCTTCATGCCTGGCCCTAGTCCGGCAGCAGAGGAGGCCCTTTCAGACCGAGCTGCGTCACTAACAGCTACCTCTGGCCAAGCTCCATAAGTCACGACGTGCCATCTGTGACTGGTGCAGGGGTCACCAATTGGAGCCCCAGTATCCCCCTCTAGTGATTCTTGCTGACTTCTTGGTTCATCTTTCTGATGACAGGCATTTTGCCCTTTCCACCATTGCCTCGTATTGTTCTTCCTTGGCTGGGCTGTTGGGCAATGTTCGTCTGGGATGACACCAAACTCTGTCTCTTCTGCTTCAGAGTTTGGCTTTCGCCCATCCCCGTCCTCAGGTTCCGGCCTCTTGGGTATTTCTTTCCCTGGCCTCTCGGCCCGATCCGGCTCTCTTGGCTTCCCAAGCTGACTGGTCGTTTGCTCAGCCCACGACATGGAAATAGCCCCAGCACATGCTCATGAAGTTTGTCGCATGGCTGCAACTTGGGCATACCGAGGCTGAATTTGCCATGCTATTTGGCCTCAATATTGCCCTTTGGTCATATACTCAGCTTCTGGCCCCATAGCCGCCTCCCTTCGGGCATGGGGCATTAGGGTCCACCGCTACCTAGACAATTGGCTCATGTGAGCCTCATCCTACCAGGAGGACCTCAGCCACACAAACCACGTTCTCCAGCCTCGGATTGTTGGTTTCGCCAAACATCTGGTCCCCGGGGAATCCTTTGTCTTCCTCGGGGTCCATTTTGACCTCTCCTCTGGCACAGTGGCTCCGCCTATGGTCAAGGTCCAGGGTGTGGTTCAACTGGTTCGCAGCATCCTGCCCTAGTCCTGTATCCACCTCCCCCTGAGGTTGATTGGCGTCCACAATCATGTTGAGGACTACGTTGCCCTGGGTCGACTCTTCGTCCAACCCATTTAGTTCTTCCTGTTGGCACTCTGGTTCGATTTACAGCAAGAACTCGAGTCCTACCTGCCCATGCGTGTGAGTCTATTGCTCGAGTGCCCCTACGGGCTCCCTCCCCAACATTGACCTTGGCTACCGACGCCAGTCTGGTCAATTGGGGCGCATATTTTGGGAACCACCTCCTGTGGCTGGTCCCCTCAGGAAACCCACCTGCACATCTACATTCTGGAACTGCTCGCAATCCGCAAAGCGCTCCAGGCGGTGCAACATAAGGTGGGGGGTGGTCGCTCCAGGTCATGACTGACAGCATAGTGGTGGCAGCTTATATCCATCGTAAGGGCGGTACTTGGGTTTTTGACCTTGTACAACGAGGCTAGACTACTGCTTCTGTGGTGCAGGGGCCATGGCGTCCATCTCACACCGCACTTCGTTCCCGGACACCTGAATGTGCTGGTGGATCTCCAATCCCACCCACATCAAGTCTTGTCCTCGGAATGAACTCCCCAGCAGTCTGTCTTTGCCCGCCTCCAGACACACTTTGCCGACATGGAGATAGTCACCTCAACCACAGGCTTCCGTAGTTTAGGTCTCTGTTTCCAGACCCTCTGGTGGTGGATTCGGATGCACTGACCATAGCATGGGAGGGCCTGCGTGCCTACGCATTTCCCCCCTTCGCCATCATCCAGGAAGTCCTGCACAAGGGCACTCTGTCCAATATGACTTGTGTCCTCATCGCCTTGGTTCCCGGAAGCCCTCCTGCTTCCCTGGTCACCTCTGGTCCAGTTGGCCCCTGGTTGTGTCAGCCTCACCGGACCGTTTACCACCAGAGACCCGGGTGGCTGAACCTTCATGCCTGGCCCTAGTCCGGCAGCAGAGGAGGCCCTTTCAGACTGAGCTGCGTCACTGACTAACAGCTACCTCTGGCCAAGCTCCATAAGTCACGACGTGCCATCTGTGACTGGTGCAGGGGTCACCAATTGGAGCCCCAGTATCCCCCTCTAGTGACTCTTGCTGACTTCTTGGTTCATCTTTATGATGACAGGCTTTTTGCCCTTTCCACCATTGCCTCGTATTGTTCTTCCTTGGCTGGGCTGTTGGGCAATGTTCGTCTGGGACAACACCAAACTCTGTCTCTTCTGCTTCAGAGTTTGGCTTTCGCCCATCCCCGTCCTCAGGTTCCGGCCTCTTGGGTATTTCTTTCCCTGGCCTCTCGGCCCGATCCGGCTCTCTTGGCTTCCCAGGCTGACCGGTCGTTTGCTCAGCCCACGACATGGAAATAGCCCCAGCACATGCTCATGAAGTTTGTCGCATGGCTGCAACTTGGGCATACCAAGCTGCCCATCACTCCCTCGAGGAGATACTGATGGCCGGGTGGTGGACTAATGCCAACACCTTTACCAGGGTTTATTTGGCAGACCTCCACCCTCAGCCTGATGGTCTTTTCCGGCTGACACCGGTGGTCTTGGGCCGACAGATTCCAGTTCGTTAGGGCCTGGGGTGCTCTAGTTGTTTATAGGGTCCTCCCCACCTCCATGTTGGGATTCTGGCTGTGTAAAATGCACTGTTTTAGTGCAGGTCCTGTGACGTCTTACACCATAGAATGAGTAGAAATTAATTGCAATAAAGCTCATCCAAACAATGTATATATATAATGGTCAAAACTATTGACCACACCATTCAAGTTATGAGCATACACAGAGCACCTTGCTGCCGCCAGAGAACTGCCTTCTCAGAGGAATATCTCGCTTAATATTTGGTCTATTTTCAATCTGAAATTTTGTGTGGAATTAGTATGAACTGTGCTATAATTCAATAGTTATTTGACGAAAATCAGATTAATATTAATGGAGCAGCAGCCGCCGCCAGACAACCGCCTTCTCAGATGAATATCTCGCTTAATATTTGGTCTATCTTCAATCTGTGAGTGTCTTACTCACAGGACCTACACTCCCAGGTCTCCCACCAACCTCCTTGCATCAGTCATGCTGAAAGTTCGTTACAAGTGACTATGTAGGATTGAGGAGGTCTATCTATACCAAGCAGGGGTTCTTCCTAACAAAGGGAGGGACTAATCTGCTTATTTACAAATTAGTTCAGTCCGATTAGTGCAAACAAGGGATATGCAGATCCTGTGAGACCTCCTTCGGGGAAGGGGTTTCATTTTACATCAACCTTGACACTGTTACATGTACAATAAAGGCATTAATGGCAATGGTAGCATTTTCCAGAAATTTCTGAATATTTTCACTCACGAATTGGGCCAACAGTTCAGCTCCCTCCTCTTCCTGCATTTCGGCTCGGACAGTGAACAACGCATTGTGCACTTTGAGAACTAGTTCACTCACGTCCTTCTCATGACCTTTCAGTTCTATTCTTCCTTTGGACTTGTCAATCTCAAGTGAGACGCTATGCCTGTGAGCCTCACTCTTCAACTGGTATTCCTGCAACAGAACTTTTCTTTCAGTCATATCCAATATCGTAATCCCTCAAGTTTTCCTTTCACAATGGTGTGACACATATCTCTAATTGGTTAATCTCTCATTGCTATACATGTATTGTGTGACTTAGCAAGATTCTTGCTGTATATTAATCTTGCTGTATATTTGTATTAACAAACACTTTACAGTATATAAATCATTCTCTTATTGTGATTGTGCTAAAAACCCAGCAATTAGTACTCATTCATGTCACCTTTAATTTTAGTGGGCTGACTCAACCAATATTTGTTTTTAATGATACATCAAAGCATTCAGAAGCATAATGCCAAATAACAGTCATAACATTAGCGTTAAGGAGCAAACCTTGAAAGAATCCAATTTCTTAATCATTTCAGCTTGATCTTTTTCATTCCATCCTCCTAGGACGACAGTCTTCTCCTGCTTTTGACAAAACTCTTTGATCCTTTTGAGAGCTTCATCCTTGTCATCTGCATGCAGATATGTGATGTTGAGTTTGACCTCATGATCAACTGGAGAAGAGGTGAATGTCAGTGATGCTCCCGATGCATCATCACCTGCACAGTTAATGCCACAGTTTAAGTATACACAGATTGGAAACTAAGCAAATTTCAAGACTATCTCTTAAAACTTCATACATTTAAACTGTAACAAGTAACTGACTGGGAACCCAGGCTTAATCTACTCATCTCAATATTATAGTAAACCTCAAACGAATTAAAATAAAAAACCTACCAGAGGTCCGTTTTGGTTCTTTGCCTATGAAGGAATCTGGAGAAAAAAAAAGAATAGTTGGCAATGATTGTTCAAAAATAATCTCACAAGTTATTCACCAATTATGAAATTGATAGCCACAGCAAATCTGAGTGTTGAACACCAGATTCATGGTCATCCTCGCCATATATTAATTACTCCAGGTCCTTTCATGGCAACAGCTAAACGCTCACCTTTCACGAATGCCTTGACCTTCTTGCGCCATGATCCTGCAGCCGACTTCCTGCCCTCCACAATCACACGTTGCATTTCCTCATGGTACACATCAAGAAATTTCTTGTCAAAAATGCAAAATCTGATCTCCTTCACATATTTTGGATTATTTTTTGTGAACTCCGCAATTGCTTCCATGGTTATACCAGCCATTTGCCTTGGATCATTCTTCAGCTGGCCTGGAAATAATAAATGAAAGCTCCGGTTATTGCAATATGTGCTTCTGCTCCATCATCACAACAAATTCACACCAGCAACAACTGGAACTAGGATGCACATGGTACGTGCTGAGCTTTGCCCCTGGGGCTACGTATGCACAATACAACATTTTTGTCACTTCCTCAACCTATTATCTATCTACTGAATATATAGGAAGCTTGTTACACGATGGAGCACCCAAGAAAGGTGCGCGCATGGTGATCACTGGGATCCAAATTGCCGCATTTCCCACCACTTTTGCAGGTTGGCCGCATCTAGGGTCAATAACTGTACTGAGGATCCAAGTCAAACAACGTCATGGCGAAAAATGCTCATTTGTACGAGAATGAAGCAATGAATCAAGGCGAAAAACATTGACAAAATTACAGCAGTATCTAGTAACATATTAAGTAACAATGCGACACACAGAGTAGTAGTGTACCGCCTTTGTCACCGCGTTCAAGCGTGACGAATGACCTAGTTTTGTTAATGACGTCACGAGGGGGGTCACGAGGTTGACCTAGTTACGGGGTCATGAGCATGACCTAGTTTCGGTTTTATCGGAGCGTACAATGTATTGGTATGATGTACTGGTACAATGTATTGGCATGATGTACTGGTACAATGTATTGGTATGATGTACTGGTGAAATGTATTGGTACAATGTATTGGTGCTATATAACTATGCGATGTAGCTGTATGATATATGATGTTTTATATAATTTTGTTCATTGACGAATGATTAATTTAAAAAATGTTGATGCGTGTTTTGATCATGTCTATTGTTCTTTCTGTTGTTTTGTTTTATTATTTATCTGTTTGGGTAAGAAACATTTCTAGATATTTTAGTTGTGTGGAATGTACTAGACACAGGGGTGAAACAGATGTCAGTCACGCACGAGGTCTTTTGTCATGTTTCATGAGCTTTCATGAGATTGTCCTCGGGGGGGGGGGGGGGGGGGGCGATTTATGGCCCTACCCTCACCCCCTCCTAAACATTTTTTAAAGTAATTAACAGATTTTATTTTGTGTTTTTCTGAGGTTATACAATTTATGATAGAGATGGGCTAGGGTTATATAAGGACATATTTATATATTCTACACATATTAATGGGTAAAGTTTTTCAATTAATTTTACTGAAATAGAGAAATTGTATTGCTTTTATGGTATTTTAGGAGACACGTGTCTCTGTCACGGTGGTTGAGAATAGGTAGGGGGTATGGAGGGGTTGTGATTTATTGTTTGATGGGGGGTCACCATGAGTAATTGAGTCTCCCTATCACGACTGCATCTTGAAGTGGGTGGGTGGCTGATTTCTGAGGAGTGTGGGCACCTTTGCCAGCTAAGCTATCAAAGTCTTTTATTTCTAGGAAAAAGTCATGACCCTCATAGAAAGTCTCTAAAAGAAGTTTAGGCCGGGTTTTATCTTGGAAAGCTACGCTCAAACGACTGTACTTCTTTTAAAGTCCCAAACCTGTGTAAATATGTCAAGTTGATTGTGAAATTTATACAAACATGTTGCACGAAAATGTCCTATGTAATTTATACCAGTTGAATTTATTAAGACACAGATATGGTTATCATTGAAAGTAGCCTGAGCTTGGTTTTCCACTGGGTATTTTAATGTCTGCATAGTTATTTGTGTGTCTGTGTATTCATTATTATTTCAATGATTGTGTTGCTATTTTGTGCCACTGTATATTGGTTAAGAATGACCTCATGTATATGATATAATATAAACTGCTGGTTCAAGAGTTACAGCTACCACCTGTGACATATGCAATGATATAGGTCTGTCAGGCCAGGCAATGTACTTTATCACATCATGTGAATAAGCAAATGCAACATTCTGGTTCTGCAATGATGAGTAACACAAGGCAATATATACTTGCTTCTTAGTTCCTTCTAAATTATAACCCATTGGCTGGATTCAACATAGTAATCTCTTTTCAAATTTATACATATAAAAATAATAATGTATGAACATATATACATTTGCAATATCATAACCATCACCTTTATTCATTGTAGGATGCAGAAATCAAGTTTCCAATATTTTCAAACCTCTGGGCACCAATCAATGGTAGATTAGCACTGTGAATAAAATAACATTGACTTTTATTGCTTTTAATGTCAAATAACATAATGTAATTGTTTCAATAATAGCTTCAAAATATATTACTCATGACATTTATATGGTTGATATAACATATCTACAAAATAGACATTTAAGGCAAATTGAAACTACTTAACATTGCAATGGCCTAGGCTAACATTTGGCTCATCACAGGTTTAGTTAGATGTTTACACTAAACTCAGAAAATATTATCAATCACAAACAAAGATTATATCTTATTTACTACTGATAATGAATATTTACATTTAAAAAAATGGTCTCACAGGATGTGTAAATTACTATGTACATATATCCCAGATATCCACCTGTCACACTTATTTTTAAGGTTTTTGTTCATTATGCAACCTAAACCTACTATTAAACATCCTTGACATGGTTTCTTAAAGTCTGATTCAATTGCTCCAGTACAACCAAAATTATCCTGATAAACCAGATCACAAAAAAATTTCGATTGAAACTATGAACAAATGAAGTGATTAGATTCTCTGAAGACTTGTTTAACAAATACAGTGAAAAAATTGATTCCTAGAGATACAGCATGATATAACTTGGCTTTTTACATGGAAGGAGTGTGTATTGAGGATCGGGGTTCAGCTCCACTGAAGTGCACTAACGTGAGTGTCGAGTGTCATGATGAGATGACATGGCGAAGGGAGGATGCTGGAGTGGGGACTGATGTTTAGTTTGGAGACATAATTTTAAGATGATATGGGGAAAAGGGGAAGCTGGTGTGAGCAGCGGTAGGTAGTTGTGGAAGTTGGGGACTGATGCTGGAGATATCATAATGTGATGATTTGGGGAAGGGGGATGCCAGTGTGATCAGCAGTAGGTAGCTGGGGGGAGTTAGGGACTGATGTTGGTTTTGGAGATGTAATTTTAAGATGATATTGGGAAAGGGGGAAGCTGGTGTGAGCAGCAGTAGGTAGTTGGAGTTGAGGACTGATGTTGTACTTAGAACTGACCTACATCCGATGTAGGGTAGGAATGACTTTTATAGGAATTCTTGGAAGTTGACATTTACTACACATTTTTCTCAATAAACACATTAGCATACCTTATTTCGTCATTATGCACGTGAGGAATGCTCTGTTTACTAGCAGCTTGCACTCAGATACTGAAAAAGCCACTGGTTACATCGTTTTTAAGAGCATTTTTACAAATTCATATTCGCTATTTCATGCTTTCGTTATTGCAACGCCCCCAGCAGTTACATGATGGTGGCGCCACCGTGCCTTTCTAGACTTTCTTGAAGTTAAAAATCGGTTAATAATTTGCTCCATTTGCTTTTTATTGACATGAAATCATGTGGGATGTTTTAAGGTATTGTAAATGTCAAATTGACAGAAATGAGGACTAGCCATCGCTATTCTGTGTGAATCTTATCATCCACTAGGGGCTTTGAAATTTTGCCGGAGCCCTCTTGTGAGTTTTGGCCGAAGTAGGCGGCCATTGCTGTCATGTTTATATAGGAAACATGAGTTCAAAAATAGTGCAGAAATGGTAATTGGAAGAAATAAACCAAATCTGAGCTCGATACAATAGAAAAAAAGGTATGTCTAACCCTAGAGCAGGTGTTTTTCGTGTGGCAAATGTTTATTAAAAGGCTAGTTCCCACACAAGCCGAAAGTCCATATTTTTTCATCTTGGTCATTGTAACCCTGTCCTGTGGACAGGGGACTTGTAGCTAGGTTTAGAGATGCCACAGTGAGATGACAGGGGGAAGGGAGGGATGCTGGTCTGAGTAGAAGTTGTAGATAGTTAAGGGAGTTGGAGTCTGATGTTTTGACTGGAGATGTCATGATGAAATGACAAGAGGGAAGGGGGTATGCTGGTGTGAGCAGCAGTAGGTAAATAATAATATTAGATTGCCACATTCCATATATTTATAATCATGTAACACTTTGCATAAAAGAAAAAATTGATACACACAGTCTTTCTGGTTTCATTAAATATATCAAACACTTTCTATTAGACACATACACTGCGTGCACAATTATTATGCAAATGTGAATTTTTCATCTGAAAATAATCTAGCTCTACCCCAGGAAAACACTTTATGTGATAACAAAAACATTCACATTGCTTATGTATAATGTTTAATAAAGCACAAAATATGAAATTTTAGTTTGCATAATTATTAGGCAACTCACTAGCTCATGACCTTTCCACTATATTTTGGACAGTTAATGGAATGATAACTTGTTGAATAGCATGACAGTGATGGAATAACATTATATAAAAGCATACTTGAAATATATTAAAATATTTTGTGACAGCAACAAAATTTCAAATAACAGTAATATCATACCACTATCACAGTATTGTGGTATATTTTTCAGTTCAGAGTGGGATTAAGTAATTCATGTTTCCAGTCCCAGTTTTTGGCTAAGAACTTGAAATGACCCACTGCAGCCATCATTATGAATGTTAAATTTCAGTCTTCTTTGATGAATTTCAGACCTTTTATGGGTGTTTTTGCTTGTCACTTTGGAGTGATCATTTATAAAATGAGCCTATGCTATGATTTACAAATATTTATAAGTTTTTCTAGCTACACAAGCAGTGGCAAGAATATTTGCGGCACATGTTATTCCCTATATATGGGTCATAATACAAATGATTTTGTCTGAAACAGCGGCATTGACTTTTTGAATGTATTAAGTTAACTCTTCTATCACAATCAACAAATAGTGCCACAAGAAATTGTTGGAATATACCCATTTCCCAGCCTTACTGAACTTCATAAACAGAGGCAATTTTTTTGTCTATATTATACTTATGGACACTTGCCCTACAAATCAATTAATCTACTTCATTATGTTTGATTTACCAGTCATTTATGTAGAATATCATTAAATAGTCGAATCTGATCAATTTTATTCTTGAAATTGTGTCGAGTGATCACCAAACCTAGTGGTCAGACTGAACAAATGAATATGTGCAGTGAATGAGGGGTCTATACATTATATTGATGACAAACCCTACTTCTGCGTAGTGAAGCCATTAAAAAAGCATCTGCTGACGCCTTTGAGCCAGCTTGTAAGGTTTGAGGAACCTTTTGGGACTGTGGGTCCCATTCCTGGACAATTTCCTGAAAGGCCCAATTCCGTGAATGCTGGTGAACACCTTCAACCCTTATCCACATAAGGTTGCATTTACTTTAGTGTCTACCTAAATACATCCATTAAAATATAATTCAGTTTGTTGATTTAATTATGCATCCATGAACCGACATGAACAGAGTAATCACATAACTGGGTGACTTAGAGTACATCACAGAATTAGGTGAGCACTCTAAATTCTAACCGGACTTAAGTTAAATAAGCATCAAACGGTCCAACTGGTATACCACAGATCTAAAGTTCAATTTGTTGCCGTAAAAGATGGGCTTGTTTAAATTTTTCATATTCGAGTCCTTATATGGAAGAACTTCAACATGGCACCTAGTCATAAATTCTGATGACAATTGTTAAACATGTTAATGGGTTTTGGTAATCAAATATGTCGCATAATATTTATGATATGTTTATCGTTATTTTCAGGCTTCATTGTGGCTATTCTGGTATTTCTTCTAACAACGAAACAGATCTTGGAGTTTTATTCCTACATATTCTCTGGAATTGTTTTATGGTTTTCATACTGGTTTAACAAGAATTATGTGGAGAGCGAACTTCAAGTATATCAACACCTGAATGAAGAACCTATAACTATTTTTAGAGAAAATCCAGGACCTACAATGGCCAATATATTTGTACAAATAGCTATGGCATTCTGCTATAATAGTTTTCATATAGACAGCCAACAAAAACATGACTACACCAGAACCAACACTGACATGTTAGTTGAATTGTTCCGCTCACTGACTTACATGTGCCTGCTTCAACCTGTGATATGGCGATTTATATTATTGTCACCAGAGTGGTTACAAATGCTACCTTCCATTTGTGTACTGTTAGTTGGCATGGAGCTGGTCTTCATAGCCATAATGCAATGTCGTCACTTATATTATCGCACAAAATTGACAATATCAACAATCAGAGTGCTTGTTCGGACATACGGCTTCCAGTTTTTCATGGAGAGCCAGTGGGTGAGACTGCATGTGCCGAATGTTTTGAGAGTCTTCTGGATAACTCGGACGGTTTATCATGTTATCAATTTATCAGTAGGCACAGCTTATGACAACATGGAAGGGAGTCATACATTCTCTCTGAATAACAGCGAGGTTGTTGACATTTCGCGCCATGCTCTGATTTCTGGTTCCGAGACAGTCTTAGCTCTTCTCGGAATGACCAGCATGATCTCCTACATCACCCATTACTTTGGGATCGCCCTGGCAACGTTTGTTGGATCAGAAAATGAGGACGACAAAACCATGGGGACAGTATCAGCCATTCTGTTCTTCATTCTGGCACAACAGACTGGCTTAACAGGTGAGTTTATAAACAGTTCATTCAATTACTTAACAAGTAACAAATAAGTTATTATAAGCATCAAAGTCTTTCTTGAAGTTTGAGTGATGCTTATACTCTGATTTTTAAACTGCAATGTCATAGTTGTACATAATTTTGCTGCTGTTTGGTGTAGTACATAATTTTGCTGCTGTTTGGTGTAAATTGTAATAACTGTTCAGTGCTTATCGTAGCAAGCTATAAATTTGTAACGATCATAGATTATGTTAATTGACTCCTCAGGTTTGAATCCTGACATGTATGTTAAGTTCAGCTCCTTGAAATTGAAGCAAGTAGTACAAAAAAATTTGCAATGATCATATGATTATGTTAATTTTACTTTTGTTTACCATCCACAGGTCTGCACCCTGACAAGCGATTGCAGCGACTGTTTCGCAATTTCTGTCTGCTATCCACGCAATCCTGCACTTCATTCACAGCATGGTGAACCCCCTCTTGATGAACCTCAGCGCAGGACACAATCCCAACAGATGGCGCCACGCTCGCCCATTGTTCATGTGTTTCTTATTGATAGGTCTTCCGGTATCTCTGATGGTCTATTTATGGGAAAGAAACACTCTCAGCACCTGGATGCTGGCTGTCACTGCTTTCAGCATTGAGGTTAATATATTTCTCCCCAGGAAGTAGAGAAAGACTCATGCTTGAACAGGCCTGCCAAGGGTGTAAATTGTGAGGTTGGCAGAGCTTGATCTATACACTCCAGCAAAGGCTCCAGTAAATAAGTCGAGATAGGGCTCCAAACTAGCCAATCAGCAGAGAGCCAAACGTTATATTTAAATGAGTTGACCCTGCCGTGACATGCTGACCACTACCCCTGGCCGGGCCACATGAATAAATTATGATAATACCCCAACTTTGCGAGATTTGCCTGGGGTACATTTCTTGGGTGGATCTATATTGAGATAGCAGACAAAAAACCCACAACCATTTACATTTAAACACACATTTCTGGTGTGAAATTAAAAGGTTCTAATAAAAAGTTTCAATGGAATGAATAATTCTAAGATTAAGCAAGACGTACCTGTCTGTTGGTTGATCAGAATTCCCAAGGGTGGGCATGTGATTCAAAGTGACACAATTAAGCTCTGCAAAATTCTGATCAACCATCGGACAGGTAAGTCCTCGCTTCATATTAGAATTTTACTTCGATGAGTTACTTGCGTCACTTCCGGTATCCCATCAGTTGTTACGTTTCGGATTGAATGTCATATTTAGTTGAATTCATGATAAGGTTTCTGAGGAGATACGGGGAAACTTAGCCGAAATCAAATTCAAACAAATGCAGGAACGCCTGATTTAACTCTAGTCAGGTTAAGTTAAGACTAATGCAAAGATTCATAAATAAAATAAAGCAATTCATATTTAAATGCTCAGTTAACTTTGGTAAAAGTTGTGCAATAGGTATTTGGTTTAGACAAGGTTTACTGTAGTTGTCAATGTCAGGTTGGTCTTAGTATTGTCTTAGTATTGCCATTCTCTGTTCAAATGGCTTTTTGAGACTTTTAACTTACTGGACGTTCTGTGTCACTTTCTGTTTTCAGGTCATCATCAAAGTGATCATCACGCTGATGTTATATGGTCTCTTCATGTACGACACATATCGCGATCCATTCTGGGAGAAGATGGATGATTACGTTCACTACATCAAGTCCACAGGAAACACTATTGAGTTCGTATTTTGCATCCTGCTTTTTTGCGATGGTGCCTGGATTATGGTTTTTGAGCATGGTGGGACAATCCGAGCTTGCATGATGTGCATTCATGCTTACTTCAACATCTGGGTGCAAGCAAAGCAAGGCTGGAAAGTTTTTATAAACCGCAGAACTGCCGTTAAGAAAATCGAGTCGCTGCCCGAGGCATCGAAACAGCAGCTAGAGGAACATAATGATGTCTGCGCCATTTGTTACCAAGACCTGAGCAGTGCGAGAGTCACTCTTTGCAATCATATGTTTCACGGCGTGTGTTTGCGTAAGTGGTTGTACTTGCAAGATCGCTGTCCTCTCTGTCATCAACTCATCTACCAAGAAGCTAACCAGGATTCAGATGAGAATTCGGAGGCAGCTCGTAATCAGCAGAACAACAATAACTTTGCTGCTGCTGCTGTTGCCGCTGTTGGTGATGCTGCCAATCCAGATAACCAAGTAGAAGGTGCAAGGAATGCTGGTCCTGAGAATGCAGAAGGGGTCGGTGATGGTCATGCTGAAAATTACGATCAAGCACAGCCTGCTCGTGATGATTTAGCTGATGATGGAAATTATCAGATGCAGGACCCGTACACATATGAATGGCCCACACGGGGGAACTAGATCCGGACTAACCAATAGCGCTAATTCATTGGGAAGTAATTTAACCAACACTGCTAGTGGTGGGACGATGATCGACTAGAGTCGAAAGTCGGTCGTTTCACGCCTTTAATCAAGTGCTTAGAAGCAAAAATGTGCAATCGATTTTAGTCGGAATGCATAAATCACCAGTGGAGAACAAATTCATTAGATTTTTTTACCCAAACAACGAAATAATGGGCGCTTCCATTTTGCTTTGGTCATGTGAATGCATAATTTATGTTACAATATTGCTTACATCTGTCTTACGTTGGATGTCGTGAAGGATATCGTTGGATGCTCAAACCGATTATGAACGGATCATCGGTCGGTTCCCCACAACCGATGATTGGTTTGGAGAATGAAACCGACTCCCACCACTAAACACTGCACAGAACGGCCTTAGAGTCTCCTTCAGCCAAAGACCTTTTAATCCACAGTCTGGGTCATCGTCTTTGCCACACAGAACCGCAAACAATGAACATAGCCATACGTTGAATGTTAGAAATCCAAGTTTTCAACCTCCTGGTTCTACATCTCATAGACACCAAGCTCCTATTTTGGAGTCTAACCCTGTGCCAAATGGTGGGGATGCCCATCTTCACCGAGACTGACATCGAAAATATTCTCTAAAATTGTGTGATATATTTGTATTTTATTGTTATTTTCCACTCTAAAAACCAGCATCCAATTAATTGTGTGATTGTTGAGTTCCAAGAGTACCGTTCGATAGTGTGGAATATGTGGGTTAATTTTTCCTTTATGGTGTAACATTGAAGAAAAAATTTATAAGTCCGCATTCAGCACATGAATCTGATCGATCGATTACTCTTCTATTAGTTAATAAAAAATATCTCTTTTCTGTTGACACTTAATATTGAAATAACAGAAGTAATTCACAAACGTGGGAGAGTAACGAATCAGGCACACATTATATACAAATTATTATAACTTCAATGTGTTAACACTGGGCCTAATTCTATCCAATTACATTAACACCAATGGCTAATATGATTCAAGATTTGCCAAATAACTGCTTATGGCCTTTCATAAATGCCGTAAAATTGGCAAAAAATATTTAAAAAGAAACCGTCTATAATAATACTGAAAATAATCTTCTTTCAATTCGTTGCTTGGGAGTCTTTGGAAATGAAATTGAGATGGTGATGCGGAATCCTATATCGGCTTATAGCACCATCCCGGACATTGTTCACTATCTGTGATTTATGGGAATGTGGATTCAATTTATAATAGGTTATTGTGGCAGTGTGTTGAAAGTGAATGCTGCTATGTTGATTTTGTACTTACAACTTGTTATGTACAGCATATCGTTAATCGCAATAAGCGTCTTGCTTTTATTTAACACATGCAATTCTGTTTTTATTAAGTTGTACTGAAAGGAACAGTTGTCTATTGGTTCATACTAAGTTTTATTTTTTAATGCGAAAGATGGGTAAACCCATGGCCATTCCCATGGGGGCCGTGAATGCCCATGGACTTAATGGCCTCCCTTGGACGATTTTCTTGATGAAGCCCCTTACCCTTTTTGGTGCATTAACCCCATCTGGCCAACCCCTTCCGTATATATATGTAAATGAAATAGCCCTTATTATAATGCCCATGTGTGTTTTATGTCATCCTTTTTTATGAGGAATAAGTTATGATATGTTATTGTCTTATTTAACTCAATAAAGTATGTTGTTTCTCTTAAAAGTTTCTCAATGAATAATACGGAATCCATAACCTGCTTAAGGTGTAGGTTAGCCTCAACTCTGGGCCACCTACCCAGTTATTTTCTGTTACGATGAAGCATCCCAGTGCTCCCCAACTGGTATTAGCTCATTAGGGCTGTTCCATTTAAAAAGGGGGGAGGGGGGAGGGGGTTGATTGGAAATTTTCAGACCCCTCCCCCCTACCCCCGATATCTGGTTTTTTACTGATCCCCACCTTTTTCTACATTAAGATATTAAGAAAATGGCAGTCAACAACCCACTCCCCTTATATAAATTTTCCCTAGACCCACCCACCCCTCCCGAAATCTGAAAAATCTTCAGGTCCACCCTCCCACTTTTTTAAATGGAACAGCCCTTACCAGGAGACCTAATCGAGATGTATAGTTCATGTGTGACTTAGGACTGAAGTAACCGCACAATGCATGATGCCACCAGTACACAATACCAGATCAATAAATGACACAATTAACTTCGCAAAACAAAAATTCAGCTGTAGTGATGTCATTGTCATGCACTGTGGTATGACTTCCAGGACCTAGGTCACACAACTTGTGACACAAGAACTCGCATAACCTGTAGGAAACTGATCTCCGACACACTGTTAGCTAGTGATGCAGACCGGACCGCCTTTCGTGGGGTGGTCCGATATTCCTTAAAAAGGTCCGGTCCAGGGTCAGGTGGTCCGGTATTATTACTGGACCGGTCCAGAAGCGATCCATCGGCATTTTTTAAAATTATGATAAAAACAGGTTAAGCAAAATTTTTTTATTTAAAAAATAAAAAAACTTTTCCAGCGGTCCGGACCGCGGTCCAGGCACCCAGTACCAGTATTTTGTTGCTGGTCTGGTACCGATGCGGTCCAGGGTCGGACCGCGTACCGGACCCATGCGGTCCGGTCTGCATCACTACTGTCAGCATTGTGTACCAGTGTATTGCCCAATTGACAAATTTTAAGCTGGCTGCATGGTTACTCATGCATTACAATGTAGTGTGGGAAACACTACTTGTTTAATGCAGAAACAGCATTGCACTGGACCAGTTGTCTGCTTCAATTAGGTGCAGCAGCGATTGAAATTTTATGTGAGCTCCTGCTTGCACTTACGCCGAACTCCGGCAAATACAATTTTGCGTCTGCATTTACTCGCACATGTGCTAAAAGTTAAGGTCAGCGCAAGTTTTTTGGATAAGGGGATTGAACGGCTATTTCAGGCTGAGTTGCCGTTGCATAAGCCTGTCTAACTTCATAGGAAATCATTTTTTATGTCAGCTAAACTTCGATTGCAGTTGAACCCTTCCTTATTCAAAACTTTGTATTACTGTAGAGTAGCTCACTCCCTGGTGCAGCTTCAGTCACATAGCAATTATGCAATCAACACAGACCAGCACTGGCCTTGTATAGTTTCTGAATCAGTGTTGTAATATTAGGGTTTCTGAGAGGCCTGGAAAGTCTATCTTCAAAAAGTCTAAATTTAGCTATCTAGAGGTCCTAGAATGCCTTTAATATTTATATTAGCCAAAATGTGATGCAAAATGATGTTGATATTCCACATTTTCTTGAATTTATATGTGCACCTATTCAACGCTCAGTTGAAGTGCAACACTGCAATGCATTTTATGTTGAAAACAAATTATTTGAATACAATGTCTTTTAGTCAGTTACAAGGAAACTAGGTCATATATTTTGCTGAATAATGTAAAAAAAAAGGTATTTAATTGAGAAGGACTTAAGGTTTGATCTTCCTGGACCTACAGGAACCCTGTTAATTTTCACGGCATAAATTTTAATTTAGACATTAACACTTGTGGTCGTCACAAATTTTTTTATTACACACTAGTATATCACACATTGCAACATATTACCATATCTCCAGGACTTTGAGTAATAATTAAGACCATAATCTATGCTTAATGTAATTATTAGATACTTACTTGTAAATGCAGTTCTATGAAGTATGTTAGTGTACAGTTCAAGAACATAGCATAAGAGTCGCAATTTGACAAAAGGTCGTTCTACAGAAACTGCATCGTTTAATGACTATTGCAGACACTTTTTACCTAATTTCCAGTAAACCAATCCCTCGGAATTAATAGCTGATGTTCAATAGTTCTGCTAGAATGATTTCAACACATTAGCCTTATGTGCTTGCATTTTTGAGGGCATGCAGTTCCTATGGAATAACCCCTTGACAGCATAAACATACTTTATCACATGATAATTTGACTATACATTTCTACAGTAGCACAGTAGTTTGAACAAATTGTGCAAGCAAAACATAAAGAATATATATATGATATATGATAATATATATGATATAAAGCACCAAGTACATAACAGATATCCATACATTGATACATGTAATTTGAGTAAATCTGCCAACAGGCCAACAGAGAGTCAGATACGATCTAACCATCAATAGTATTAGTATCATTCATTCCATTTATATCACAGTTACATGTGATTTCACGACAGTCTATTCCTTTATACAGTCTCATTTCAGCTTATAAGTCATCAAGTATGCAGGGTAGCACTGAGTGTCGGTGAAGATGACAAACTCGTTAATTCTATTCATGTTGTTCACACATGAGTCGTAACGGATCGTAGGGTTCTGAGGATTTTTAGGCGGAGGTTCTTTGTAATCTTTTTGTCCCAATGTGTAGTCACCGACAAGGGCTTTGTTGTAGAACAAGAATGAATTCCCATTCGGGTCAGGTGTACAGTAATTGCCTTGGTGGAAAGACACATATTGGGCTTTGGGTGCAAAGTAAACGCCATGGCCATACTTGATACCTGCAAAATAAATCAACATTAATGCCACATGAAATAGACAGATTTCAGTCAATTATACAACTACATATTGCCGTAACGCAGTATGTTACACATTGATAAGACAAATGTATCACTACTTTTGATACAAGGTTGTCAATGAAATGCTATATCACATATTTATTATACCTCTGCAATGTCTCATGAGTGGTGATTGGCCAAAAACAAGTCACATGACATTGCTTAGAAAGTACTAGTGCCCCGGGGGCACTATTTGATGAGAATGGTGACTGGCATCATGGCCAACATAATGAAGAACGTCATCAGTCCCTCAAAATGAACCAGCGATAAGCTGTCATTACTTGTTTTCAGATCGAAAATAGACCAAATATTAAGCGAGATACGAATAGAAGAAGGCAGAGAAGCAGGTTTATGATCGTCATAGCGAACGTCATGAAGAGTGCCTCCCAATTACCTATTAAAATTAGTCTTACATAAAAGAGCAGATGTCCATCTTTTAGTATAGTTCATGCTGATTCCGCACGTGTTTTCGGATCGAAAATAGACCAAATAATAATCGAGATAGAGGAAGGAAATGGGAGGTCAGCAGGCGCCGGCAAAAAGCAACAATGATTGTGGATCCCTTGGATTGTGTTTTTGCTGATTACGTCCGCGCCCCCGCTATTTTTGGCATACAAGTACTAATTTCATGAAAACCTAAAATTTTATTAATTTACCTTTTCACTGTCATTGCCTGTCTAAACATCAATTAGTAAAAAAATAATAGGCCTAAATTTCAGTGTTGAGGTATTATAAAACAATTATTGACTGGTCACTTCAGGCCCTAGTACATTTTATTTTATCCATACTGTCCAGTATACATAAGGTATACAGGATGAAAAACCAGACTAAAATGTTTTTTCTAATTTCTAGCACTTGAAAGAGGGTTACGTTAACTGTCATTTGTATAAGCAACTGCACTACCTAATCTGCAAATAATTCTACTTAATGCTATGCATTCTAAACAGTATTTTACCTATTTATCTTGGCAGCAATCAATGTCCATTTTCAAGGGATAGCATATAAAATTGTAATCTAAATGAGAGCTTGAAAGCATAAAAAGACGTAATATGGAAGAGGGCTTGAAAGCCTTCAATTATTAAGAACTTAGGGAAACACATTGTGTAAGTTTTTCCAATAAACTGAATAGTCAAACTAAGCACTAAACTTCAGAAAGTGGCCCTACCTTATGCACTACTGAGCTGTAAGAAGATAGGTTGGGCAGCACTGGGTGTCATGATAAACAACAGCGACAGAGGGGTTAGTCCCCGTAGCATCACCTGTGGTGTCATAATGCTCGTTAGTCTGCATGTTAGGTTTCAGCGGAGGTTCTTTCATTGATTTCCACTGACGCACTCTCCAACTAAGACTTTGACTTGAAACATGACTCTTTGGGTTCCAGACATGTACCCAACAGAAGTGCTAGCATTCGCAGCAAAGTAGACCCCCTGGCCAAACGGCTTCTTACAAACCGTGCCAGTCATAACTAATGTCAAATTTGATGAGCACTAGCGGCGGGTTAAAAATTATCAAGTCTAATTTCACATCCAAAGAGTTCACAAGTCATTTGCAGGGATTCTTTCACAATTCAGGCTGAAGAATGAGAAGGCAGTTAACCTGAATTCAGTTGTAGATCAAAATGGATGAGAAATATTCAATTGCCTGTTTTACTTCACAGCTATTTCTGGTACATCCAGGAACCCATGATCAAGATAATGACATGCAGACTCTATGAGGAGCATGAGGCCAACGGTAAAACGTATTTAATAGTCCACTTGTCATCTGGCTGCGATTAAATTAAATGAAGACACAGATGACTCGGGACCAAAAGGTACCTCCAGTATACAGACAAAAGCTGCTTACTCCTAGGGTGGGATTTGTTATTTCCTTCAGCATTATGACACCAGACATTGGCACTGTTTGTATGAATTCAATGCCTAATAAGACTCCGAATCTGCAAAACACTCTTTGTCTAACAGAACTACTTATGACCGACAAGTGTCCTAGGTAAAAAGTCTTCACCAGGCAACAATCAAGCTGCTTCTAACCCGAGATAAGCATCATTCAGAATCAAATAATTCAGCTTCACAAGTAAGACAAACAGCTAAGCCGATCATGCAATGAACTAAATAACTCATCACTTAAAGCTAAGGTATATTCCAGAATCAATACACATAACAAATGTGTCATGTGGCTCATTCCCGATGTATATTGTGAGCAATTCTAGGCATCCTAAGCCCAATTCTTAAGAAATGTAAGTAACTTAACCCTCATTGAAATGTTTATTTAAGTCCGTCCAGCATACTGTTGACACAGCTTGATTGAGAATGAATTTTATGTTATTTTGTTGCACTCTAAACAATAAATGTATTATTATTATTGTTATTGGCGAAGGTTTAAAACTGCCCCTATATATGTATATTATCCACCTGCTCGCGTATGGTCTTCTATGACATCATCATCAAACAAAATCATTAGTGACGTCATTTTCATTGTATATATTTGCTGCATCATTTAATATTTTTGGCAGAACAACAAATTTCTTTCCCAATGTTAATCCTATGGAGATTTTGGGAACCGGTCAGAACACAGGCAAAGAGTGAACTGATCACAATGACGATATGATATTCTGTTACTGAAGCAGGTAAGCAACAGAATGAGCCGTCATTTGTCTATCTAGGCCTTGTAGTTGCTGAGTAATTGAAAAAACTCAAAAAGTCGCAAATGATGGCACAAGAACCAGGAATGTTCTGGCGGCACTATATGCCAATTCAATATTTCCGTTAAAATGTAGTAGGTCGGAGAGCAATAACAACAATCGTCTTGCTCGCTGGAAACGTAAACACGCACTGAATGCTGGGAATGCAACGCAACATCTCATGGAATCACAGAGTACTAAAGTAAGCAAAGTAAAATCGGTGTCTCAATGACTGGACGGTCAGAGGATAGGTTGAATTTGGCTGCATAATTGAGCCAAATTAACAACAATTTAATTTAAACTGACGCTAAGAGGAAGCACTTACCATGCAATCCACAGTAGGACCTGTTGAAGCCATTCGCCACAATGTTTGGCATGACTTGAGGACTAGTTCCATGCCAGAGGTTCTTCTCATTCGGGTTTGACATCTGCTGTTTGTGGATAGCATATCTTCGCCACAGTCCAGGGTTTTGTATCCTCTCAATCTGCACATATACATAGACATTAAGATAGATGGGGATTTTTTTTATATGGACTTGGCAAGATGCATACACCCCTAGAAAAACAGGTGCACGTTATCAGGGTATTCTTCGGTACTCTTATGTTGGCGAGTACTTTCTCACTTGGAAATTAGTTAAAGGGGCTGTATCCCTTGAAATGAGTCAGCTGGACATTCTCATATTTTGTCTTCTATAGCTAGATTACCTACCACATATCATCATTCTGCCTCAATAAGATGAATAAACCAAATGGTATCCACATAATTTGACAATCCTTTTGACCAGAGCACATGGTGACTGGCCATTGACAGTTATTCTGCTATGCTGCTATTTCACCCCAAGCTATTTATAGCACTGACCTCAAATTCCAGTAGCAAAGTTTTCCTTGGTGTTTTAATCTGTCAACCTTTATTATCTTTATGTGTCTGTTAACTCTTTTCATTGGCTTCTCTATGTTGATGAGACATCCCTAAAAGCTCACAAACACTTGTTTATAACAAATTCTAAGTAGAAAACAACCTGTCCAGCTTGACCGAGATAGCAGCTGACTCAGCAAAAGGAGCAAATTTGAATCCAGCAGAATTTTGGACCCATGGGTCCAAAATTCTGCTGCACTAAAAACCTCAAATTACTCCATAAAGGTTGGTTTTCTTGCATTCTTAGTTTGATGAATGGGGAAGTTACTCTTTCTACTCTTCATTGCTGTATATATCACAAAATAAGCAAAATTTTGGGATACAGCCCCTTTAGGACATCCAGGAAATGCAAACTGTTGATGGTGTAAACAAAGCTTCAATTTACTTGCGTTCATAAAAAAATATACTGTGCTTGCGGTGTAGAAGTGAAGTTTCTTGGTTTGATCACTTGTCATTATAATTCAGTATATATTACCAAGTGCAATATCATATCATCAACTGATGTTAATATTCTTCCGATCATTGCACATATTTCAATAGGTGGGTGAGTGGGACTGGCTTTACTTCCATATTTTTTCATCAGATAGGGCTGATCAGGACAGGCAGGTGCCAAGGCAATGAGGTGAATGATGAAGCAACCTTCCAACATAGGCTGGATTCGAACCCAGGACCCAATGGTTGGCAGCCCAGCGCGCCACCGATCTAGGCCCCTGCTCCCGTATTTCAATGGCAGTGAATGCCAGCTATTATTACATATATAATAACAATAATAAGATGAACGATTTACCTTTACAATTTTCAAATTAGGAACAGTACTCCGGAAGGCTTGCTCCACATCCTTATATTCTGAACTAGAAGACTGCAGGAGTTCCAATTTGTAACGCTCCCTTTTACCCATTTGGGACCAATGCTTCGGCAATTCCACGGAGTTTCCTATTCCAAAATTGATTAATAAAATTCATGAAATAATGCATGCAATGTTATTAAGTGATGTCAAGTTTATAAAGGCATGCATGACACCAGATAAAGAAATATTAGAAATAGTCTCACCTCGAAGATCATATCTACGGATTTTCGTTTTTTTCTTCGACTCATTTTTTTCGACCAAGTATTTGAAGTAAATTGTGAAGTTTTCCTTTTTAGCACCTTCATAAAAAAACAGAAAAAAGAAAAGGAGAATTAGTTTCTCAAAATCATTCCTCACTACTGCCCTAGCATCATGCTACAACAGTGTACCCAATTATCATTTATGTCCTGACACAAAATTATCAATGGGAAAATAAATATAAGACCTGACGGTACTCATGACAGAGGGGTTGAAGATAGCCACAGTTCTGGGCTAGCTAGAATTGGGGAATAACTCGGTGCCAGGTGAATTTGGCACATATACTACACCTTAAACTGAATTCATTGTCACTAAGATGCCGAGTTATTATTACCACAGGTGTGTGAAGAAATGTTTCAACAGAATCATTGGCACTCTTTTTTAAGTTATTAGGAAGTGCAGTGGTGATGCAACTAGTGATGCATATTCATAATATGCTAGATTACTGACTGACATGGAAGCCTTTCTTGGTTTATGTATGACACCAAAATTCATGTCATGTGAAAGGAGCTTCCTAGCTATCCTTAATTAGGCTAATCAAGAGTCACTGTCATAGCATAATGTATCATATGATTCCAATTAAACTATCTGCTCTTGGTAACTAGGCGTGATTGGAATTCAAAGGAACTTGACAACAGAAGGATCCAGGTATAAAGTGTCAGAAGCAGCGATTTTATATTGCCTTTCAATTTTGACACCTCACATATTTAAACACAATAACAAAATGATTAATAAATTAATATATTTCAACGTACCACACATGCGGATTTCACACTTGGACAATGCTATATCCTTTTGCATATTTGATACACGTACGTATAGTCGTACACAATGTACAATGTATTAATTGTTATGCATGTCAGTAAAATGACTTAATGATCTGAACTCAATTCAACGTGTACTGAAATTGCATGGATTTGTATTTTTTGCAAATGCACATTTATCAATTTTACACCCGGAAGTACCTATTGTGAAGCCTACACCTATTTTAACTGTGCCCACTCCCCCCCCCCCCAGAAAGTAATCTGGCCACTACCCCACTGAAAAGACCCTACTACTAGTCCCTAGCTAAACCACTGATATTTATACAGTATTACACATTAATTAGGTGCGACCCTAACACATTATCAACAGCTTCAGGGGTGCAGGCATAACTGACCTTAATTTTGAAAAATTACCAAAAATTTTAAACTTTATGTTACTAGCCCTATATACATACACTACCTACTGTATATTTTTAAGGTTGGGGCTTCTTTTTTTTAACCACAGACGTGATTTTTCATTAAACTTTAAACAGCTGCTTTAGGGGGAAGGGGGGGGGGATATACAAATAGGCAATTTTCTACATAGGCTGTCCTTGGACATGTTGCAGTGACGAAAGGGGAGCATTCGATTCGTAGTTGCAGTGGGCGGACATACTGAGCACACACTAGTGCAGTAAGCTGAATTATACTGACGGCCGGTGGGTCTTTGAATTGAATACACCCCTTGTTCAGAGCATGACTGAACATGCTGAATGATTTTGTGCGTGAATATGAGTGATATTATATTAACACACATTAGTAGAAGTATTTCCCAGTTCAGGGACAACTCTCTGACACTGAAGACTTAATATTAAATTTACCGTTCACATGGCACAACAATTAATGCGGACCAGATTTTTGCATTGCAGCCTTATTCTGAGAAAACTGACTTCGGACCACTCAAAAACCTGACAGCTTTGCCCATATCCCATATAGACTAACTGGATATGTAAGAGGGGGAGAACCCCCTCGGTCAAACAATCACCTCTCTCTTCCATCCATGTCACTCTATCCTTTTTCTCCTTGAATGCCTTCTCAATGTCCATGTTGATGTCTTGTGGGTAAGCCTCATAACCCCCATTGTGTTCAAACTGCCACTGAACCTGTGAAACAGATGCAAAGCATTCACAAATATAGATTTCTGCAGAACTGACCTTGAAGTTTACACATTCGAAATTTATAAACATAGTGGCCATAGCTCATTACAGCAACACAACATGTTTTTTTTATCACTGGATATTTAGTCGCAAATCATTAGTATTTACTGACTTAAGTCATTTTATATTAGAAACCATTACAAGTGAACTATTAGTAATTTGTAAAAAGCTCATACTAGCCTCATACCACTATATCTTATATACCACATTTATAAAAAAAATGCCTCCTGAAGTCACCGTAACCTTTACAACACTTTCAGATGAGCAGATTTTTAGAAATTAATGTTACAAGCACATTTCTCTATGACGTAAGACGTTACAGGACCTACACTGCGTTTTACATAGCCATGTCCCTTGTTTGCACTAATCGGACTGAACTAATTTCTAAACAAACAGCTTAGTCCCCCCCCCCCTTTGTTAGGGTGAACCCCTGTTTGGTATATAAAGATCTCCTCAATCCTACATAGTCACTTTTTTCCTTTCAGCATGACAGTACTGTACTTATGGACGGGACTAGTGGGAAACCTGCCATTACGGTCTCCAGCTCTGCTGGAACCGTCGTATTTCGTTACCTTTTCTGTTTTCCACAGAGCATTGCACTTCGCCCTTGTGTTGTTGTCTGATAAATTTTATTTCAGCGCCCTTGCCCTCTGTGATGGCCTTGACCTTCGCATGAGGGCAACCACATGGCAATTATATTCATGCGCCAGCCTCTGCCATCTCATTGGCTGAGCCCAGTGGGTCCGCCGAGTAGTCCCCTGCTATCACTGCGCAGCTGGACTTCTTCTCGCTGGGCATACTTAAGGCGGCCCGCTCCTCAGAGCAGGCCTCTGATTGCCAGTGACAACATCGATATGTCCTCGTTCGATTCAATTATGCCACGAAAACCACATCCACTATGGCTACCACAGGCATCACAATCACTCTCTGGTGCAGGACAACCCCTTCCCCCCCCTCCCCCCGGACTGCTGACTTATATGTTTATAGATATATAAGTCAGCAGTCCGGGGGGTAAGTATTAACAGTCAGCGGTCCGGGAGGGGGGAGGGGGCAGTTGTGCTACAGCAGAGGGCGATTGTGATGGCTACCTCTGCCCAGCGCTCATCGGTGGCTGCTGCCGAATCCCTTTCCTCCGCGTTCTTTGTGGTAAGATCCACATCGGACCGCGCTTCTAAGCAGCCCGGGCCAGGGTCCAACACTTCCCCATCTCAAATTAAGAAGAAGGGCAAGCTTTCTCCATTGGAAGGGGCGCGTTCTATGGCTTCCAGCCACCGGACCCGCTCCCCTTGCCTTCTACTGTGCCCCTGCTCTCCCTACGTAATACAGTGTATACGGAGACCGGTCACACGGTGACCTCCACGGCTTTACTGTCCGTCCAGACCTGGATCGGAGCCGCAACAGAAGTTTCTTAAGCTGCGCCCACGCCTCTGCGGCCTCCACTGTCGCCGTTGGTGGTGCCGTCTGGGCAGTTAGGGTCCACAGCCCCCTCCGGTCCACCCAGTCTTCTTCCCCTGGAGATGATACGACCGAGTCTCTCTCTTGAATGCATGTCGTCGAGGTAGTCTACCACTCTGGGCTGGTGGACGCAGCGTTGCTACCACCGCCGTTCCCGGCCCCAGTGCAATCAGTGATGGGCAGCCTGGCCGCCCCACCCTAACGGAGGGTGGCTCTGCCTCCCTCCCGCTGACTCAGGCTAGCCTGGACTCGGCCATGCGAGCTTGTTGGGGCAGCCAGTGGTCTTTGGCCACGCAGCACAAATCGTCGCAACCAGTTTATCACATGCCTTTCGCCAACAATCGCAAGGGGGCGAGCTCACAACCTTCATCGACTTGGCAGACACCTGTCTGCATATCAATATTGCCCTTCGGTCATTTACTCAGCTTCTGACCCCCATAGCCGCCTCTCTTTGGGCACGGGGCATCAGGGTCCACCGCTATCTAGACAATAGGCTCATGTGAGCCTCATCCTACCAGGAGGCCCTCAGCCACACGAACCACGTTCTCCAACTGTTCGACAGCCTCGGATTGTTGGTTCGCCAGACATCTGGTCCCCAGGGAATCCTGTCTTCCTCGGGGTTCATTTCGACCTCTCCTCTGGCACGGTGGCTCCGCCTTTGGTCAAAGTCCAGGGTGTTGTTCAACTGGTTCGCAGCATCCTGCCCCAGTCCTGCATCCGCCTCCCCTGAGGTTGATTGGTGTCCTCAATCATGTCGAGGACTACGTTGCCCCGGATCGACTCTTCGTCCAACCCATTTAGTTCTTCCTGTTGGCACTCCGGCTCGATTTACGGCAAGACCTCGAGTCCTACCTGCCCATGCGTGTGAGCCTATTGCTCGGAGCCCCTACGGGCTCCCACCCCAACATTGACCTTGGCTACCGACGCCAGTCTGGTTGGTTGGGGCCCACATTTTGGGAACCACCTCCTGTGGCTGGTCCCCTCAGGAAACCCACCTGCACATCTACGTCCTGGAACTGCTCACAATCCGCAAAAGGCTCCAGGCGGTGCAACATAAGGTGAGGGGTGGTCGCTCCGGGTCATAACTGACAGTATTGTGGCGGCAGCTTATATCCATCGTAAGGGCGGTACTCGGTTTTTGACCTGGTACAAAGAGGCCAGACTACTGCTTCTGTGGTGCTGGGGCCATGGCGTCCATCTCACACCACACTTCGTTCCCGGACACCTGAATGTGCTGGCGGATCTCCAATCCCACCCACATCAGGTCTTGTCCTAAGAATGAACTCTCCACCAGCAGTCTGTCTATACCCGCATCCAGACACACTTTCCCGACATGGAGATAGATCTGTTCGCCACTCGCCTCAACCACAGACTTCTGCAGTTTAGGTCTCCGTTTCCAGACCCTCTGGCGGTGGATTCGAATGCACTGACCATAGCATGAGAGGGCCTGCGTGCCTACGCTTTTCCCCACTTTGCCATCATCCCGGAAGTCCTGCACAAGGGCACTCTGTCCAATATGACTTGCGTCATCATCGCCTTGGTTCCCAGAAGCCCTCCGGTTTCCCCGGGCACCTCTGGTCCAGTTGCCCCCTGGTTGTGTCAGCCTCACTGGACCGTTTACCACCAGAGACCAGGGTGGCTGAACCTTCATGCCTGGCCCTAGTCCGGCAGCAGAGGAGGGCCTTTTAGACCGAGCTGCGTCACTGACTAACGGCTACCTCTGGCCAAGCTCCATAAGTCATGACGTGCCATCTGTGACTGGTGCAGGGGTCGCCAATTGGAGCCCCAGTATCCCTATCTAGTGACTCTTGCTGACTTTTTGGTTCATCTTTATGATGACAGGCCTTTTGCCCCTTCCACCATTGCCTCTCTTGGCTTCCTAGGCTGACCGGTTGTTTGATCAGCCCACGACATCGAAATAGCCCCAGCACATGCTTATGTGGTGGACTAATGCCAACACCTTTACCAGGGTTTATTTGGCTCACCTCCACCCTCAGCCTGATGGTCTTTTCCGGCTGACACCTGTGGTCTTGGGCTGACAGATTCCAGTTTGTTAGGGCCTGGGGTGCTCTAGTTGTTTATAGGGTCCTCCCCATCTCCATGTTGGGATTCTGGCTTTGTAAAATGCACTGTTTTACACAGTGCAGGTCCTGTGACGTCTTACAACATAGAGTGAAACCCCCCCACCAAAAGGGGTTCTCTCTGTGAGTGTCTTACTCAGAGGACCTACACTCCCACGTCTCCACCAACCTCCTTGCATTAGTCATGCTGAAAGTTCGTTACAAGTGACTATGTAGGATTGAGGAGGTCTATCTATACCAAGCAGGGGTTCATCCTAACAAAGGGAGGGACTAATCTGCTTATTTACAAATTAGTTCAGTCCGATTAGTGCAAACAAGGGATATGCAGATCCTGTGAGTCCTCCTTCGGGGAAGGGGTTTCATTTTACATCAACCTTGACGCTGTTACATGTACAATGAAGGCATTAATGGCAATGGTAGCATTTTCCAGAAATTTCTGAATATTTTCACTCACGAATTGGGCCAACAGTTCAGCTCCCTCCTCTTCCTGCATTTCGGCTCGGACAGTGAACAACACATTGTGCACTTTGAGAACAAGTTCACTCACGTCCTTTTCATGACCTTTCAGTTCTATTCTTCCTTTGGACTTGTCAATCTCAATTGAGACGCTATGCCTGTGAGCCTCACTCTTCAACTGGTATTCCTGCAACAGAACTTTTCTTTCAGTCATATCCAAGGTAGATTGTGTATCTATATATATATATATGCTAATCCCTCAAGTTTTCCTTTCACAATGGTGTGACACATATCTCTAATTGGTTAATCTCTCATTGCTATACATGTATTGTGTGACTTAGCAAGATTCTTGCTGTATATTAATCTTGCTGTATATTTGTATTAACAAACACTTTACAGTATATAAATCATTCTCTTATTGTGTACTCTCTCTTTACTGTCCTTAGTACTCATTCATGTCACCTTTAATTTTAGTGGGCTGACTCAACCAATATTTGTTCTTAATGATACATCAAAGCATTCAGAAGCATAATGCCACATAACAGTCATAACATTAGCGTTAAGGAGCAAACCTTGAAAGAATCCAATTTCTTAATCATTTCAGCTTGATCTGTTTCAAACCATCCTCCTAGGACAACAGTCTTCTCCTGCTTTTGACAAAACTCTCTGACATCGTGATCAACTGCAGAGAATGTGTCTGCCAGTGATGCTCCTGATGCGTAATCACCTACACAGTTAATGCCACAAATTTAGTATGTACTGATATGTGATATGAAGTATAAAACTGTTTAACAAAGCACAAATATTCCAAATAAAAGTGTGTAGCAAAATGGTTATTTTTAATTTGTGATTTTTAAAAGGGGGGGGGGGGGGGGTATATATCCCAGCAAAATTTGCTTTTCATTGCATTGTTGTGGCATTTTAATAGCAATTTGGACAAAATATATTCCTACCTAGCCCATTTGTGTCTGTTGCCTGTGTTTGTTGTTTTACACCGCATTCATGGCAAAACCTGAATGTTTCTTCCAAGAGCATGTAACAAGACGTGCATCTCTTTTTTCCTAGTGGAATTGTTCTTTCGCCACATTTATGACAAAATTTGAAATGAACTTGTATTGATATTCCACAATGTAGGCATTTAATCAACTTTCCACTGTCTGCCATTATTGCTCTGGTATCTCCCTGGGGACAACAGCCCAATTCCCGATTAGTTCATTTTCACAGCACCATCTGAAATAATAAAAACTCAACTGAAAACGTATTTTGCATCAACTTGATGCTAAAGCAAGTTCGAATTTACTTCATTCATGCACTGCCACTTTAGGTATGCTACCAAGCAATTTGTCTCATGTTTATACCTAAAGTTTGTCACAATAGCTTGTTGTATAAGGATCTGAATCTGTAGTTATTCCTTAGAATAGACTCAGACTTTGAAATAGTTTTTTTAAGACACAATTTTTTAGGAGGGTCCTTCCAAGTCTGATTAGAAATCACTGTCGAAGAACACTGCTTCCTCGAAAAAATTATCTAAACTTATTTATTGTTTTGGTATTCACAGCGCAGTTAGCTTATCAAGTTTCACGTTAATGCGTATCACTTTTAAAAATTGCCTCAGCACACTAGATAAAATATTAGACAAAAAATGGTTTCGCTGCTGTCCCTGCGATACCATAAACCAGGGTATCTTTGGAAAAAATAATGAAGCCTAAGTGTGACAACCAAAATGTTAAATTTTGCGGTTTTTAGATGCTAATGCTTAATAAAAACTCATAACTTTCTTAATAACTGAAATTTTCGTATCAGTACTATTGTAAGTTTCATTTTTTCACCATTTCTTTTGTTTGCTACAGCTTAATGCTCATGAATCTATCGTATTTTATAAACAAATTAACATAATTCAACAATAATTTTAAGTTGCACTTCCGGAATTCATTATATCATTGTCCAATTGGCCTATAACACAAGTACAATGGTGGCTCAGTCTTTTAATTCGATTATTTTGTGAAAGGAATATTTAGTTTATTGGCGAGGGCAGAGTATCTCAGAACATTGATGATTGTGCATAACGTTCGGGACACCCATTATCTTTTTTGTTGGGCTCTCACTACACTGGAAACATAAAGAACTTTGAAAATAGTCTGGAATGATATGAAGAACATATAACACCATGATTTAGTGCTATAATCCTTTTTTTAATAGTTTAATGAATTTGTAAAAATCTGAGTTATAAATGAAGCATAATGGTCAGGACAAAATAATCTTCCCACTAATTCAAAGATACCAGTAAAACAGGGAAAACACTAGATTAAAGTTTGAGTTACAGATATTTTAACAACTGTTATCACTATCACTCTGCAAAATTTCAGCAATCTATATGCTAAAGTACTTGCATAATTTCTTCGACAGAAACTAAAATATAAAATTTTTCCTAATGTTATAGTATGAAGAGTGTCTTTTGTAACATGAGTAGTGACGAGGCAGAGCAATGAATAAATGTATAATTATCTTAGTTTGGAAAACTAGACTAAATATACATTAAAAAATAATAGTTTGGGATATTGAGTATTACGAACTATTGAAATTAATCAATGATATTTAACCAACTTCAAAATGTCACACTAAAAACAGTAAAAAAATAAAAAATTCTGCTGTTTGTTTTGATATAAAATGTTAAAGGTTAAACTGATTTGCCTAAAATATTCAGAGAATGCTCACAACATCTACCAAATATAAACAACATCTAGCAAATATAAGATAAATATAATTAACAACTGTAGAGTTAGTAATATAGCTGTATTTCATGCGAGACTTTATATGATACCAAAGGGCTTCATTATTTTTGCACAAGACCCCAGGTTAACTGTGGCTGCCTGAGAAAAAATAGGTCCTGGCAAGTCTTACTCTTAAATGGATAAATATAGGTAACTTATTTTTACATAAATAAGATCTATAATCTTTTAGCATCCTAAAAATGAAAAGTCATGACCCATAATAGGTAGGTAGGTAAATTTTATTTCAAGTCGTATTCAATCAAGTAACAACAGCAAGAATAAATCTTGAGCGCCCAAGCGTAAGCTTCTGTACGACAGTTTACAATTATAACATGTATCACTAAAATACTAACTAAAGCATGTAATATTACAAAAGGAAATTGTAATTAGAAAAGAAAAGTAAAAAAAAGAAACATATAAAAACATTCAGAGCATCCTTAAGGTACAGTGTTACCTAGCACCAGCAGTTTTCTAATCATAATGAATCATTCCGATAGCACATTTATGGCAAAACCAGTAATACAGTAGTTATAATGAGTAATATCACACAATAAATTATGCATATAAGTTGAGTAAAATCAACAATCACAGAAATTCTAAAGCATTGACATTATCTAGGGACTCCAGCCATCTGGATAAGCTGTTTTTGAAGGTGTCGAGTGAGACATTTTGTTTAATTTCGAAAGGGATATTTATACAGTCTCTGCTGTTCTTCATACAGTTATGTTAGGGCATGTGGTTTTCAATGACACAACACTTGGAAAAAAACTTGGAATGCAGGTATGTTTATTAAATAAACTGGTCATATCATTGCAAAATCATCAATAAATCTGGTTATTATGTCTTATTGTACACTTTTAAAAACGTGATAAACTATCAATATGCAAGGGTTAAAGTAATTTCTTGACTAATGTTAGTTTTATTACTTTCTAACCATCATTTAGACTCTCATAACTCATAATACTTTTACTATGAAAATATACGATATTTATAATCACTTACCAAACATTTGGCACAAAGCGTTTGATGTTTGCTGTCAAATGGCTACAAGAATCACTTCTATTTGACATGCATAGCTTTCTAGACCCACGTATCATGTTAAATCGATGAATTAAATACCTTATGATAAGATTATGGTCTATCTCCATGCATTGACCCCTGATAATTATGCATTGTAATCTTATCAGTAAATTCTAAATCTAAATCGCATTGCCGCCTTATCATACATTATTTTGTGTATAGAAATCCAAGGGCTTTTTTAAGTATATATTCACAAACGTACTCATAAGTATAATAATTTTAATCTGTCATAATTTTTGATGATGTGTCTGATCCATAATAATGGTAACTTACTGAGTCACAACAAACGACATTGGATTTTGGACCCCGATTTTGAACAATTAATACTATATCTGATATGAAGCAAGAACATACTATAACGTATATATTTTTTTTATACATTATATCTTCTCCAACACACATAGGAATTTTGTAGAAATATCAATTATTATTCACATGATAAGATTCGTCACAAGCTCAACTTTGCTGCATTTGTAATAATACACTTCAGATTTTGAGAAATTCAACATAGAAGTCTTTGAAATGCGAATATGTCTCTGGATATGGATTATAAGTTGTTGAAGATAGTTTCGTAAGCACAGTTTATGCCATTTGAGGCACATAATTGCACATAATTGTATATTACTCAACGTTCAGTCGTGAACTATACAGAAGAAAATGGACCTACTTCTAGAACACCTAAATCTAAAGCTAAGGTAATGCTATATCTAATTAGGGAGTGTTTCAGTTCGATCTCATGCATGAAATCTGACATGTATTTGGTACATCAGCATTCTCACACACCAGTTCCAAATTAAAGGCCGGGGGTCTAGGAGTAGCGATTACCCCTGGGTCGGCAATTAGCGCCACATCAAAACAAGTTAATCAAATAAAAGCCTATTTGGATCGTCTCATTCAAGCATGATTGCATAACTTACATGAACTCTCAGTACGTGTTAAGTTCTTAGTGTGAAGTTCTTATCTTTATTTTTCAAAAAGGACAAGTGGTTTATAGACTATCAGTTATCTGATCA
This sequence comes from Alitta virens, assembly GCA_932294295.1. Lineage (NCBI taxonomy): Eukaryota > Metazoa > Annelida > Polychaeta > Phyllodocida > Nereididae > Alitta > Alitta virens. The sequence continues at coordinate 26,610,792 of OW028580.1, read as the reverse complement.
CCAACCATATCATGCATATACTATCAGATTCTGTCTAGACTATCTTAGACAGCTACAGAGCACCTCAGAATCACAATATAAAGAAATTGTTAATAATTACCATGATTTCTTGATAATTGTTGGATAACCAGCTTAAGGACAAGGGCTACAGGAGGCCTAGAATAAGTTGACAACAGAAAATTCTGAAACTCCCCAAATTCAGCCTATATTACTTTATCCAATGCTAAGATGAATGATTTTAACATGATAATCTATAATTTTATATCTACCATTCTATCTATCTATCTAACTATCTATCTATCTATCTATCTATCTAATCTATCTATCTATCTATCTATCTATCTATCTATCTATCTATCTATCTATCTATCTATCCTGATTTATCTATCTATCTATCTAGCTATCTATTTATCTATCTAGCTATCTATTTATCTATCTGTACAAATTTAAGTTGCAAAAATAAGCTAGACAATGCCACGTTACCAACGAATTATAGGTCAATATTTTTTTAACTGCTTTCCATATGATAAGTTCATTCGAACAAATTCGTAACTACTTCAAAAATCGATATCAAAATCTACTGTCAACATTCGGGAATCCCAACGTGCGGTTCTGGAACTACTTGAAACACACAATTTACAGATGTTCATAAGAGACTTGACAATGTCCAGATGATGATGAAATATCACATATTAAAATATGTTCATTTGGGAGTGGTTCTCTAAGGCAGAAATTCTGCCGCTATCAAGGGCCACACCCTAGTTGATAAACAAAATTTCAAAAATTCAAACCATAATAATTTCAAACCTTTTTACTAATGACATTGCAGATGTATATAGGTACAGTCACTAATGTAATGTCAGTATTAATTAAAATGATGAGTTGGGAGAGGTGAATCATTATATATATATATATCTTTTATTCGACAGCTTCATGTCATTCATGACATATGTGTCACAATGTAAACAGAAAATACAAAGTAAATGACATACAATAACAATTAAAGAATAATAGAAAAGTAGTAAATAAAACTAGGTTCAAGCTACAATAAAGATTTGTTACAATACAATAGCAACATAATAATATACACTTTTCAATGTGAAGTTCAATCTTGTTATATCTATATATATAAATCATACAGCATTATTCATAACAAATGATCTAACACATAGGTAATTAAAAGGAACGTATATACATGTATCTAAAAATATACAAAATCAAAGATATGGTATACAAATGTTTATAATGCAGAGACTCAGAATGATTGTCAACATGTTTAATGCCAGACGATGGATGATGACTCAAACGTTTATTAGGCATCGGCATTTACCAAAAATTTTCCAAAGGATTTTAACAACTCAGGCTCTCTTGATTTCATGATGGTCTTAAATCTATCTTCATTGTTTAGTTGCTCAAAATTTTCTATGTAATCTTTAGCTACTTTAAGGAGTTCCTCACGACTAAGTTTATTATGCGGACATACTATGAGACAAGTTTTTTCATAGCCTTTCAACTGCTGGCAGTATGGGATTTTCATGTCTACCTGTCTTCACAATACCCTGCAGCAGCTACTGATGCTCTTGTCTTGGATCAAGACGGCCCTGACAGCCATCATTGATGATGCTAGTGCACCTTTGCACTATGGATGCTGAGATATAGGAAACACCGAAACTTTGTCCATTTAAATGAAATTCACATGCTGTCAGAGCTTAGCATTTTCTAGATTTGAAGGTACAGAGCCTCAGTGATCCCTACACCCCAGAACTGAAGGATGGAGGTATATGTATTCAGGAAATTAATTTTGGATTCCACATATGAGAGGAAAAGAATAAAAGAAGAATCCCAAAGGGAACCGGTAGAAACAAAAAGATAACTTTAATAAGGGGCAAAGGGGAATCCCAGAGGGAACAAGATAAAACACCCAACAAAAATAAATAAATAAAAAATTAAGAACAGTATAAAGAAGAGGATAGTTGAGAAAATAAATTTTCTTAGAACAAGCTTAATTAAGACAAATATAACAGTTTTGTATATGGCAAGCCGTGTCATATGAATTGATGAAAGACCTCTTTATATATTTCTTAAAGCCATATAGGCTATGGGTATGAATTTTATTAGTTATAATCGAAGGTGTATTATTATAAGTGTTTGGAATTCTATAATGAAGACCAGTTTTCATAAAGGCATGGTTAATAAGCAGCAACTGATATCTATTAGAATGTCTTGTGTTATGTCTGAATATCGGAGAATTTTTTAAACATATGGTTACCAAAATAATAAGGTAACAATTCATGCTCCAGTAAATAAAAGAATTTCAGTTCAGGCAATGCACAGATGTGGGTGGCTTTAAGTAAGGAAAGTTTCTTCAATAAAGGTTCAGAATGTGCGTTGTATTTGCTGTTTGTAAGGTTTCGAACTAATTTTTTCTGTAACCTTTCCAACTTTTCTGCTTTGCTTGAATGTGAACCATGTCACAGAAGAACTGCCAAATGATCCTCGACGGGGGAACATTTCCAGGAACGGGTCCATGTCTGGACGAGCACCAGAGGACTTGGTCACGGACATGCTGATGAAGTTAAAGAGCTACAGATCCATGAAGAACTTAGTGGACTGAGCTGCATATAAACCAGAATCCCTAAATCCTGTCTTCCTGCCAGGGAACACTTCCAGCTGGAGAATTGAAGTATTCAACCAGTTACAGCCTGTGCTTCTTTGCTTCCTTTGAACCAAAGTTGCCCCGGACTAATTCCCCCATGTCAGGCAGATTGGCATTCTCCCTCCAGGAGCCTGGAACAACTTCATGGCTGTCAGGGCCGTCTTGATCCAAGACAAGAGCATCAGCAGCTGCAGCAGGGTATTGTGAAGACAGTAGCAAGCCAAGACGATGGTGGTGACCCTCTTGGGCGACTGTCACATGGTGGTCAGCAGACATCTGAAGCTTGAAGCAAGGAGACCAAAGGCATTCTCCACAACTCTTGGTGTCAGATTCCTCTGTGGGATGGATTTCATCAATCAGGTTGCACTACTAGTCGAGCGACCTACGTATGCTTCATGTACGCTTGGCCAACACTCCTCAACCAGTCGTAGAACACTCGCGTCTTATTGTATGATATCAGATCATAACTATGTGTATATCAGAATATGGTTATTCCAGTGTAATGCAGGTCTTGTCATTTGCATGTATCTGTCACTAATGCTCATTACTGAGTGACCCAAATAGTTAAGAGTCATGTTAGAATTTGCCTCATACTTTAATTCTGGGACAAATGGTAAACAAGTGAAATGTCCGTGATTATATATAAACAAAGATTGCTCAGTTAGGAGCTGTTAGGTCACTTAATTGACTTAAAGCTGACAAAACACACTGCTTGGGAGATATTGGCCAATCAGGAAGCACCATCATGTGTGTAGATGGTGAAATATGCAAATTTTCTGCCACAAGAGACGAAATTCCCAGCAAACAGGCTCACAGCCCAGCGACCTATTTATGTACATGTTTGGCTTGTTTACTCATCTTAAGTTAATTAATAAATTTCTCTTATAGTCTATAGGCTGGCGTATGATATTATATGAATCCATATCTCTTGTTTTTTTAAGAGAAGATTTCTTAAGTCTAACCAATCTTTTTGTTTAACTAGGTAAACTAGCAAAGAATGTCCTTCATTAGGTCGCTTGGCTGTTAACTGACAGCACACAGTAAATATAAGTGGTAAAACCCATAAATAATGGAAGTTATCACTTTGAATAAAAAGGAATTTTTTTTTCGGGGTGTTACATGATGTTTTTACTGAAACTGGCTCAATCCTTCAAGGCAGTTGTGCAGGGGGAGTAAAAGCTGATCTTTACAAAGCCAGTAGCCTTGATCTTATTGTATGCTAACTTGCAAAATGCTGTCATGATGGCAAACGCATGTGGTTTGACCATAGTTCTTGAGACAGACAAATTGCTTGGGTTTTCCACAAGGTGTCGCACTTAGAACATCACCAATCTGCCATCTAGTGGAAACTAGTGAAAACCCCTAGGAGTGTATTGGATTCTCAGTTGCTGCAATCTCAGAAAGTGTACACTTTGAACTGTGTACCATTTCAAACTTTCCATTATATTACTGCATCCCTCCTTTAAATGGACATGCTTGACTCCCTGTAACAAACATGCTAGGATTTCTTTGATAAATGAGATCGTTATGAACACTAAACCATGGCAATAAAATGTAAACAAAAAAAAATCTCAGGGAATATGCTGACCATTACAATTTATATGTATTAAGAGATGATTGAAAGATCGACATCCTCTCTCTTGAATGTAGAAGTGTTCCTTTAAAAGAAGAGCCTCATTCATAGATGCAGCGGTATATTATCTAGTCCATCGATCATTGAACATTTGCCCCAGATGTTTCCACGTTGGTAAGCTGCCCACCAAATATGCCAGATCAATGCATTTAGAGTACAATTGTAGAGGAATGTTTTCAATGTCCTGCTCTTCTGAGTAACCAACACTTAACACCTCCTCACCGGTCCAGTCATACATTAGAATGATGCTTTGCTGAAGGATTTTAAGCCTGATTCAGAAATATCGCCAGGAGAAGAAAGGATGGCAAACACTGGTGACATCAAAGTATTTCTGCCACATATTCCATGATGTTTTCAATTTTTCCAATTTGTGCACTCTTGATCATCAGTTCTTTGTAACCAGGTTATTCTGAAGTGTTTGTAAGAGAAGTTTGGAATCTGCTTCCTTGTGTATTGAATTCATAATATAGAGATCACAAACTATGGAGTTTTCATGGAAGTTATTTCATCTGCAGTCAAACAGTTGGTTTTATTGACATAATTTCTCTCTTATTTTTCTTTTCTTTTTTTTTGGAACAAGATTATCAGCTGCTACCATGCAATGCTCATCTTTCACCTGCCCTATGGAGCAGCTGATTTGAAACTGCCAGATAGATACATGCCCCACACCACACCTAAGCAGTGTTTTACAAGTTGCATTGTGCACTTCGTAAATAATTACGTAAATAATAACATCTTTGCATTGCCATTTAATTTGGTTGAAAACAGCAATTTCTGGAAAACAATATTCACAATCATATGTGCAAACACATCTTCGAAGTTCCCATCCAGACCACCAATGTGCAGTTTTGTGCCAGAGCAGAGACAAATACGTTAACAAAGCTGATTTTGTCTACTGTTTCATAACAGGATCCAATTTGCTCATGTACAAATTCAAGGTATTGCTAAGGTCCTCTTGTTTCAATGGACCTGACGGTTTATCACTGTGACCACACGGTGCATCACCATGACCACAAGGTTTATCACAGTGATCACACGATTTATCACCGTGACCCCACGGTTTGTCACTGTGACCACACGGTATATCACCTTGACCACACGGTTTATCACCGTGACCACACGGTTTATCACTGTGACCACAGGGTCATCAATGGCTTCACCATGCAGAACCAGGATTTATCTTGATATTGGTTACCAGTATCTTGCCTGAGAGAAATTGTGCATTCACCAGGTAGCAGGTTGTGTTGCAGGTGTTTGGTCATAATGTAGTTGTATAGAAATTCAAGTGACACTTCAAACTATGAATCTTATGAGCTAAGTTAGGACCACCCACCTTCACGATGCGAAAGGCTTCCGACCCAATAGACTCTCAATCTACATTCACCGGAGCCTTGCTCTGTTTATGGGCAGGGTCAAGTGATAGTCATGAGAATCGTTGAGCAGCCTTGTGTACAACAAAGCTTTGGCTTTTTATTACCAGCAATTCATGTACTGCCAGGCTAAGCTGACTGCAAACTGGTCATGTCACGAATGTGAAAGGGAGTCATCTGGCAAAATTCTGTTGATTACATGTACATGTGAAGAACCATGGAACCACATGTAATCTAATAACATGGTGTACGATTTAAAGTCCCAATCTCTGGTTGACTTTACCATGCACCAGTTCTGCATTGCCATGATATTTTGCTTCTCATATTGCATCCAAATAAAACTGATGAGCCGCTCAGAGAAGTATGTAAAGGGCACATGTTGTGCCCATTGGGTACATGTATTATGTCATGTACATGCAATGATTCTGCTTTTCCATGTGATGCACTCCCTTACATCAATGAGGCACTCAGGTACTCGACTTCATTCCAATCACTGAGGGTGGGGGCCTAGCTCAGAGGTAGCACTCTGGGCTTCCAACCGCTGGGTCCCGGGTTCGATTCCCAGTCGCGCCTAAGTTGCATGGCTGTTTCATCCTTTGTCTCATTGCCATGGTCATTGCCTGTCCTAATTAGTCCAACAGAAATACAGGACGTAAAGCCCTAATCACACACCCACACACACACACACACACACACACACACTCATTCCAATCACTGACCAATCATTGACCCAGCACCTTCTGCAATGCTATGTCAACATGAAGACTTGCAAGCATCATCACAAAACTTTAATTCTCAGTGTGGTTGAAAAATGTCTGTATTGCTATATGACAAAAAGTCTGATCCGCAGCAATGACTGGGATCTGAGCATCTTTTGCATGTATTTTGTTCTCTTTATCATTGGAGACAAAGGTGAAACATGGTGATCAACATATAAAATTGCACTCTGATGGGTTGATAAACAACACAACTCAAAACTAAAGTTTGGCCTTTTTATTAAATATAACCTGCCAATCTAAAAGATTTGCATCTTGAATATGCCCCATGTTAGTGAAACGTCAATATATCAATATGTCCATGGCACATTGAAGTTCTGTTACCTATAAGTCTGTTACCTATATGTAATTTTTCTTGGTTTTGCTCATATCAACAGCCTCAAGCACTCGATAAATTATAGATTTGCTGATAATCAAAAATGAATTTTCAATGGCTAAATTAATAGAAATTGATGTGCCACATAATACAGTACCTCAGCATGGTTATTTATTGAAACCGAAGTAATATCCAAAATGGCCACTGGCAGCCATCTTGGCTTAAATGCCTGAAAGCTTTTATAATAAGTTTTTCCATCCAGATTTATCTATAGGAGCTAAAAACAAAGGTGCTTCTATGGCCATATGTTAAAATATTGTTATTTAATAGGCACATGTTGAAATGACCGCCATCTTCAATATGTCGATCCGTTATTCAAGATGGCTCCATATTAATTATTTTAGGCATATTTTAAAAAGCATTTGTGCGAAATTGAATGCTTGTTACATGATGTGCACAAAGGTTTCACCTATCTGCCGGACAATATAACATGAAAAAAAGAAGAAAAATCTCAGCCATATTAATTGCAATTCTCGTCCAATCAGCTGGTTATAATATATATGACAACCTCCTAATCACCTTTGACGACTCTTCGTTAAGAGTGAAGTCTGTATTAATTCAAGGGAAATCATTCTATCGAAAAATTTCAGAAACCAAGGTTTCTGCTTGTTAACACTGGAGCAGGTTAAAGTGGCCTTGACATAATCATGATGGCTTGGATTAATCCGAATTAAAGTGATTGAAAACTTTTGTATTGTTGATTTCTTTGCTTCTCTAACACAATTAATTCCTTGATTCTTTTGTTCAAGAATTTCGTGCTTGAATGATCCATTTCTGAGCTCTTCTGTGCACAGAACTCAATCGAGGCAATTTTTGTACTTTGAACTCTTTTCACAAAGGCACATAGGTGCTACAAACTCACAGATCTGCGTTGCAAACATGCTGAATTCGTGAAGCTTCTGTAGAGATCTCCATTAAGAAATTCTTTCAGAGAAAAGTCTTTGAAATTGAGATTACGAAGCAAAGCATCGGACTAAATTGCTTTAATTGCATGTCAGATTCCTAGCAAGACAACATTTTTGTTGTTAGGTCATTTTCTGCACCAAGATTATTTGGATATTTTAAGATACTGACCCAAATTCAAACTGTATACAGCTGTGCATGTTATAATAGCGGTATTACAGTTAAGTGGTGTCAGATTCAATGATGTAATTTTGTATATGCATATCAGTGGTAGTCTATGTCTATGATTTCAATGATCCCTTTATCATGGTAGTTTGCAAGTTATAAAATATTTCTAATTTTCAGAGTAAATGTGTCTGGATACTTTCAGGAGGGTGTGGTTGTACATGTATGTACACTGTTTGAAACACCATAAACACACTTTGCACATGTTTATGCACCCGAAAACTCCATTTTGTCATTTGAATTCAGCATTCACCAATGTGTCAACCATTGTTCATTAATAGAAGTTATGTTACCACGCATCTGCACTTAAGGGCCTTCTATAATTTAATTAAGGCAACCGTCTCTGCATAATATATTATATAGAAGTCTATAGGCTAATCTGCATGACTTATTGAATTTGAGGAAATTATGTAACGACTTTGGTTTGTCAAGTAGGTATGATCTGCAATGTGCCTGTTTTTCAGTCACAAATCCAATTTGCTAATTTGACAAATATGATACTACAATGTAAAGGGATAATGGAGTGCATTGTTGCATACTGTTGCATACTGTTACATACTGTTGCATACTGTTACATACTGTTGCATACTGTTACATACTGTTGCATACTGTTACATACTGTTGCATACTGTTACAAACTGTTGCATACTGTTACATACTGTTGCATACTGTTACATACTGTTGCATACTGTTACATACTGTTGCATACTGTTACATACTGTTGCATACTGTTACATACTGTTGCATACTGTTACATACTGTTGCATACTGTTACATACTGTTGCATACTGTTACATACTGTTGCATACTGTTACATACTGTTACATACTGTTACAAACTGTCACATACTGTCACATACTGTCACATACTGTTGCTTACTGTTACATACTGTTACATATACATTTACATACTGTTACACACTGTTACATATTGTTGCATACTGGTGCATACTGGTAAATACTGTTGCCTACTGCTACATACTGTTACATAATGTTGCATACTGTTACATGTACATTTACATACTGTTACATACTGTTACCTACTGTCCCATATGGTTGCATACGGTTAATACTGTTTCAGACTGTTCCTTCTTTACTGACTCACCTTGGGTTGGATTCATAATTTTGATGACAGTGATTACAAAATGTATGTTGTAGTAAACGTGACTGTTTAGTGGTGAAGTTGCTAGCTCAAAGGTAGCACAGATTAGCACCCCACAAGCCAGATGCAATGGTTAATTGGTAAGAAGAACTCAGAACTCAGAAACGATTTATTGCTCAACATTAAATAACAAACAAAAAATCTACATTGTACATGTGTAAATTTCTGAAGAGGGGAGACTTCCTAAAGACAGACTCATGTCAAATGCCAGTGACAGGAAGCAATCCCAAATTAAATAGGAAGCAACCATAGTGATGACACTGGTATGTTCCACTTATAAAGTACACTTATTTTGTTAACTATATGTTCATGGCTGACTTCTACCCAGAAAATATAATGTGAATGACCTACCAAAAATGCAATTGTAAAGTTGCCGGAGTGCATTCATTTACATACTTATGTGATATTCAGTATCCGATTTTAACTCTAGTGAGCAAGTACATTCAGTTAAAGGGATACATAAGGTGATGCGTAGGCTATAAGCACCTCAGCCTCCTCCTTCGTCTCATCGCCATGGTCTCTGCCTGTCCTAATTAGCCCAATAGGTGCAGAAATACAGGACGTAAAGCCCTAATCCACCCACCCAAGCACCTCAGCCACTATAGTATGATTCAAGATGAATGTCCATAAGTTTTTTTTTTTTTTTACCAAAAAGGATGGGGACAGCAAATGTTGGACAGAAATGTTAGCATAAAGTCAAACTACAACCTTCTATCCAATAATGTCACGAAGACTAAATCTTGTAATATAACCTTAATGTAATGTTTGTTATATTTTTCCTTTTCATTTCTCTTGTACTTACGTGACCATGGTCACAACGATGAAAAGAAGGCAAAAGACTAATTTGAAAAGGAAGATAAAATGTAATTTGATTATAACAGCGAGGTCGTTTGTCAGTCAGAAATTTGACTTTTTGCTGACATTTCTGCTCGTCCGTGCTGTGGCATGCTTGATATTGTAACATTTCCCCCGGAGCGGAATAAAGCCAGAATGTCAACCATTGTATCAAAGAGTCACTCTCTAGTGCAAGGGCAACATTCTGCTTACATCAGGACCACTACACTACATTCTTTCCTTCTCACAATGAGGCTTGACCGCCAGCCTCACAATTGTTACACCTAGCCTATTCCAGGTTAGAAGGACATTGGTCCACAAGTACACTCACATCGGGCGCCATTTGTAACAATTCTCCCAGAGCGGAGATCCAACCCTGTCCCTGGGACTAAACGCCAGATTGTCAACCATTGTACCAAAAGAGTCACTCTCTGGTGCGACGGCAACATTCTGCTTACACCAGGACCACTACGCTACAATATGAAAAAGAACCACCTGAAAAATATTTGTACCTGATTTGTAAACCTATATAGTGGCTTGCAATGCGCAAACATATTGGGAATACCATCTTATACACTATCTAAGCTCATCCCATGTAATATGATCTAGGCGGTATCTTCTCTCAAGAACAAAATGCCCAACCACTTGGAAACAGAAAATCCCAGCAGCTGCTGATATAAAACATATACTCACAGAACATGCTAGGAAGTCTTCCATGTAAATTTATACAAGAGAGCTCAGATATACATCTGGTTCAATTGACTCTGGGTAATTTTTGGCTGCTTACACATTCATGTAAGTTTCACCAACCTTACAACATGTCACTGCATGGAAATGGCAGAATGACAACTTGTCTGGGCCATAAATCTCTCTCAAATTGGTTTTACTTAGTCCAAATAACTGTCTATCAGCCCCATTGACTTGGCACATTAGTATGAGCAAAAAAAAAAAAAAAGGTGTGTATCGAATTGTCTGGTATTTTATTGTGCTTATTTTGATTAGTTGTTTGTGCTTAAGCAAGCTTGCAAGTCCTGGGTTCGAAACCAAGACCAACTGAATTGCAAATATATGCTGCTTGCACGATACTTTATGTCAGCAGTACTATCTATCTATCTATCTATCTATCTAGCTACCTATCTAGCTCTCTATCGTTCTATCTATATGTCTATCTATCTATCTGTCTATCTGTCTATCTATCTATTTATCGATCTATCTATCTATATATCTGTATGTCTGTCTATCTATCTGTTAATCTATCTATCTGTCTATATATCTATCTATCTATCTATCTATCTGTCTGTCTGTCTATCTATCTATCTATCTATCTGTCTATCTATCTATCTATCTATATATCCATCTATCTATCTATCTATCTATCTATCTATCTATCTGCCTCTTGTAAACTATATTAACATAGTCTTTTACTAGCTAGACTGAGCTAAACTGAGCTAGACTGAGCTAGACTGGGCTAGACTGGGCTAGACTGAGTTAGACTGAACTAGACTGAACTAGACTGAGAGCTATAACTAGTCCTTAATTAAGTCTATTTGAATTTTTGTCAATTATGTCTCATGGCTGGCATGCTATTTACTTACAAGGCATGTCAATAAGTACTAAATTTGTAATTAAGAAGTTTTAAGTTACGTCTTTTCTTTTCAGCTTGCTGTGGCTTCAGACGGCTTAATACCTCTGGGTGCCTGTTATTCAACGTCATTTAGGAGTAGGACTTTGTGTTTCATACAAAAATAGCCAGGCTGTGCATTGTACCATAGAAACTGCAATATGACTATTTTGCTTCAGCCATTCCCCCATGTTTGTCACTGTGTATTGTGCCAGCACTAAGAATTGCTCAGACTTTTTTTTTCAGTCATCATGCACCCAGCCCCTGCGAGTAACAATGCTTGTTGTTGGCTTGTCGTCATGGGAGCAAAGTACTTCCGGTTATTTCTTAATGGTGCCACAGGGTCGTGAAGGTATGAATGGAACCAAGTCTTTCGTTTGCCAAAGAAGGGGGTGCAAGTACAGAAAAGTGCATCAATACTATGAAAAAGAATACCATAAAGTTCTCTGAGTTCAACAGATAGGGTATGTATCTAAGTCTATCATATTATCAGAAAATTCAACATTTATTATGATTTAACAAAATGTGCCAAGAACAATTAATGTTTATTCAAAGTAGATATTTGGTGGAATCCTTTAGTATAAAGTGGGTGTAATTTTGAAATGCTCCCAACAACATAAATCATATTTGCATTGTATTTGAAATTGAGGCAGTAAAATTGTATAACCTTTAAGTTACTTGTATGGTTCCTGATAAGTTTTTAGAAAATGTGTATCTAATACAATCGAAAAAGAGTGTCACTTGTGAATAATGTGTGCATAATCAATCAGTAAGTGTCTTCATGTATACCCCAAATGGAATGGAAATGTATAGATTAGATTAATATGCCACACTTTTTCAACCTAGTCATATTTTGATGTCTTGCCTGCAGCTTTCACTGCAAATTTCAGATACACTGATCTCACCACTTTGATGTAATCTGACTGCGCTTCAAATCAGAATTACAGAATATCCGAGGTCTTTGAAAACACAACCTTTTTTCATCACACAAGGATATATTACACACCGAAGAAGATCATGGGCTAATTGGTCGGACTGATATTGAAAATTGCTGTGAATTTCACATGGAAGGGAGGCTTGAATTTCAGTCAGATGTGTCCTCTCATGTCATGCAGCAATTTGTACAGTAGTGTGAATTCAAATGAAAAATAAGTTATGGTTATTGCATGTCATTAGATGGGGAGCTAATATACTCTGTAATATCAACAATCCTGGGCACTCTTCAAGTCTTTTCACTGAGCAGAACTTAGCAAGACGTCATTCTTCTTTCTCCTCTTATAACTCATTTTGCTTTTCAGACATAGAAGATCACAACTAACCTATTCAATAGATACAACTTTAAGAGGGAAATAACAAAAATCAACTGAATTATAAGATCTCAAATATTCGCTAAAATGCACTTATAAATACTGCTGCTCGAATGCATTTTGCATTTCTAGTACTCTCAATTCAGTTCCAAAAGACTGTCGCGCCAACCTTAGCTCAGATGCAAACTACAGGGGAATTGCACTCTCCTCCTCTTTTGGCAAAACTTTTAGATTTGATTATGCTGGAGCGTAACTGCACAAAGCTGTTGACCTCAGACAGACAATTTGCATTCAAAAGCAAAATGGGGAAAACTATGTGTTCCCTGGTAGTAAAAGAGATTGTACAATACTACTTCAACAATGGATCAACAGTAGTTGGGTGTTTCCTGGATGCTACGAAAGCATTCGACCGGGTAAAGTATGATAAACTGTTTTCCCTGCTTCTTCAAAGGGATTTTAGCGTGATAGACTTGCGTGCATTGAAGAATTTGTACACCCATCAGACATATCGGACCATTTGGAATGATGCTTTATCCCAACCATTTTCCTCAACAAATGGCATAAGACAAGGTGCAATTGCATCACCAATTTTGTACACCGTGTATATGGATGAGTTGCTCTTTCGTCTACAGAATAAAGGTTATGGTTGTTGGATAGGAAACCAATATGCAGGCTCTATATGCTATGCAGACGAGCTCATATTACTAAGCCCCAGCTTACATGGATTACAGGAAATGATAAACGAGTGCCACGACTATGCTCTGGAATATGGGATGGAATATAACCCTGAAAAAAGTGCATGCATATTCTTCTCCAAAAAGAAATTAGACCATATTCCAAACAGGATTACTCTGATAAATGCAACTATACCCTGGGTGTCTCAAGTAAAACACCTAGGTAATATCTTGCAGCATGATCTCTCATAAAAATCTGAAATATCACAAAAAAAGGGAGATCTAGCAGGACGGGTGAATACTCTTCTTGCAAATGTTGGTGATGCACCTGAGAAAGTTATCCTGAAATTATTTGCATCACAATGCTGCCACTAAGTCTTCTATGGAAGCCAAGCTTGGTACTATTCCGATAAAAAAGTACAAGAATTCTATGTGGAACAGGTGTCTCCAGAGGCTCCTGGGTGTATCTTTCAGAACCCATGTACAATATCTTCCCCATTTGGCCAACATGGCACACTCCATCTCACAGGTTTACGCAAAGTTTGCAAAGATTACAAATTCCATGCTAAACTCTACTAATGCATTTGTGAGATATCTGGCAAGGTATGGAATACACAACTGCCAGGCTATTATTGGCAAGAACATGAAGCGAATAAGTGAAATGACACAAAAAAAAAACACAGAAGAAATATTGACAAACAGGAATGCGAGGGACCTTGTTATTTATTCATGCACTCCCTGTGACATGATAACTGTGAGAACTATTCAGGAATTAAGAAACAGCAACATCACACAATGGCATGATGAAGAAAAGAAGACTTCATAACTTTCCTGTGCATTTCATAGACTATCACTTTTTGACATTTATTTGTAATAAATTCAATTTAGCATTTGGACACTCTCTATAACACTTTAAACTTCTTTGATAATCTTGATTAATATGTATACCAATGTGTATGAAATAAATAAATAAATATATATATATATATATATATAGTTAAGGGCGGGAACTTATTCAGCCAATAAAATTACAGTATTCTGTCATAGCCACCTGGTAGTAGTAGTAGTAGTAGTGGTAGTAGTAGTAGTAGTAGTTGTAGTAGCCACCTGGTGGAAATGACGAGAATCTTCCATTTGCATGGGTTGTTAAATTGATGGTGCCTAGTACTTGGGGTATATGCCAAGGCAATTGAATAATCCTGCACATAGGCAATGAGTTTAAAAATGGCGTGGGCTCACTTACTGTCTTTCGTTAGTAAATCGTTGTGAGCAGAAAGTACCTGCCAAGTTGGGCTGCAGTATCATAATCCTGGCCTTTGAGATGAATATATAATGATGATTTGATGATAACTTTGATAGATCAACTAATGCTATTTCACTTTCTTGAAGACATATCGTATTGTAAAGTTCTTGCGTTCCTTCACTGTAACAGACTTGACTCATGACAAGGAATATGTAGTTTGAATAGTTTAATAGGCCTTGCCCTGCCTCATCCATCCTAGACAACTACCTTACAAGCACTGACTCGTAGTGACCTACATCCTTATATATACCCTGGATGGGGTTGCGAAATTGCCTGGCCACAGTCACGTAGGCCAGAGGGTAACCAGTACACTGGGTCACTGACCTAGCTGAGGTCATCACAGTATGCTATTGCTACAATGAAATAAAGAAAGGACTACTAAAAATTGAGCCTTGATGGTAGAAATGAAAGAAACCTATAGAATGGGGAATGAGACTCTGAAAATAGTGATTATGTTATAATAAGATGCTGTTTTTTAATGGCAAAGGTACAAACCTGCAAACCAGAATGTTGTACGTGGGCATTGTAGGTTCGAGAGCATGAAAAAACTGAGCAGATCATATGCAACTCTTTGCTCCACTCCATCCAGGTGTAAATGGGGAGCTGGCTATTGACAGTGATGGCAACTATAAAGTGCACAGCTCCCTGCGATTAAGTTTGGGCAAGAACCTGCATACTCCCACTTGAGGGACTACATTATACATCTCAGAATGAAAGCCTTATGCTTGAACTGGTCCAATGACGGGTTCTCTGTACACCACATTTACCTTAACCTTTATTGATGCCATACTTCATACAGTTGTGATATCTTTAAATCAACCTACATGACTCACAAAAGATGAATATGTATGAATAATGAATAATTGAATAAAGCAAGTACCCGTGAAATTCATTGTCGCTTTCTATAAGAAACTTTGCAATTGTATTAAGTGACGGGCGGATGCACTACATTATACATCTCAGAATTGACTCATGTATTACATTAATGTCACAAGAATGGATGAATGTGATGCCTCCGGATGGTGTATCATTTTCTTTCTTCATTAAGTCAGCTTAAACTAACACCACTGAAAAAATATAAACTTTATTAAATGTAAGAAATTATGTTATATATCATAAATATGTAGGTGCAATCATCATGCATCTTTCAAACAAAAGATTACAAATATGCATAACTCGCAACTTATGCACCAAATGGTGCTATATATACTGCTAGCCTGACAGTTCCGTTTAGTGGTAGGTAGCATCGTATAGCAGAAGTTGTCTAGCTTTGTCTAGGTTTAATTTGACAGGCCGTTTTTAATTAAACTAACTGTATTCTGCTCGGAATTACACCACAAAATGTACAATTATGTGGAAATGCAGATGTACGCACAGAACGATAAGGTAGCAATTGAAAGTGTTACTACTACTACTACTACTACCTCTGCTACTACTACTACTACTACTACTACTACTACTACTACTACTACCACCACCACTACCATTAGACCACTACCCACTACTAATACTGCTACTTCTATACTGCTACTGCTGCTGCTAAATAATTAGGCTTCACCTATTACCATAGGTGAAGACTCTTGTTTTTGATAATATTTTTATTATTATTCCCAGAAAATTCTCTTCGTAAAATTGCCAAACAATTCATGGGTGGAGTTCTCGATGACCTTGTCACATTGACCAAGTTTCATTGACCTTGACCTATTTTTCAAGGTCACAGAGCTGTTAAATTTGAAATTGACAACATTCAAGTTATAATGATGCTATTGTCAAAAGCTTTCATATCCAGTAGCCACCTCCCTAAATTCCAGTTTTTGTGCCCCTGGCTGTTATATAAACAATAGAGTACTCATTTGAAAGCTTAGAACACAAACTTTCCATTTCTGTGGGGTGTCACGTTCAGATCAGTCGCCTAACATCACCATATAAGGTCAAAGGTGACAATGTCCATATTTAGAAATTCATAATCAATAACTTGATATTTTGCTATCATTCAGTGGGTTCTTGCCATATTTGCTGCTATTTGGTTGCTTGATTGACAGGTCAAGGTGAAATTAGAGATTACATTGTAGGAAAGGATAAACTACTGATTTCTTACATTTGGTTACATGACAGGAGTGGACAGCGGTCAGCGGGGACTTGACCAAGCATGGATCATTATACTGTGTTGTCATATTGGATTATCATTAGATTCTCATTGTGTGTACCAATCAAGCAAGCAAGCAAATAAGCAAGCAGGTGGAGTAAAATGCACTGTGAATCATTGAATGTCATGTCATAAATTGCATTGCACTGAATTCAGGGGCAGATCAATGGCAGGCCCTCCTCTATTGCTTCATCATGTGTAAAACATGTGTAACAATTTTGTATTGCGAAAGCACTCCCTGGCAGGGTCCCTCAGTGCCAGCCTAGGATCCGCCCCCGAAAATGTGTCGTCATGTCATGCCAGCTAGCTTCCCAGCACCATCCAACATGGCCACCAGGTCCCGGGTAACATGGGGTGCATAGAGAAGTGGTAGATCTGCTGAACAGATTTTGGCCAGACCTGGTTTTCTCGCATCTTGAGGCAACCCTCTCAAATTAAAAAAAATAAGGCCAGAAATGTTGGACGAAATTTTGTCAAATTTCATGCAAAAAATTAACCTCAAGAAGTGTAGGAAATGCCTTTTATTTTTTTACGATTGCCCGCACGACGTTGTACGCGTCGTACCAAAATCTTGCAGATCCTCACATGGGATTTTCCTGGTGAGCATTTTTTTTTGCTTGTTGTTATCAAGATGGCCACCGGTCTGTCTGTCTCTCTCTCTCTGTTTCCTCTTCTAGCTTCTTCCAGCTTGCTGCTCAGTGCGCCACCTCCCCCGGCCGGCGATGGTGACTCCACAGAGAAGTTTGTCCATTCCTCGTCGTTACAGACGGCCGATTGCAAATGCCCTGGGATGATCCCGGTCTTCTCGTTGTCACAGTAGCATTTCCAGCCAACTCCAAAACCTCAGCAGGCAGATACTCCATCACAGCAGCCAAGTAGACTAGGGCACGGGCTTCGCGCAGATCTGCAAGATTTTGATATAACGTCGAACGGGCAATCGTACCATCATGAAGAACACAAATTGCGTCATGCCACATCGCTGAATGTTTCGAAGGTGACATGCTCTTGGATCTGCTGTTGTTGTGTGGAAATCTGCAAGAAATCGACAAGTCCTGCCTGCGAAGACCTAGCGACGACAAATCAACGATAGGCCCTTTTCTCAAGGCCACCCAATTCAGTCCTCCCCAGAGAGCAGACCAATGACATTTCTTGTTGTGTACAACCTTTTTAACCCCAAAACAAGCCAAAAAATGTCAGATGTGTTGTGTTGTTTCTGTAGATTTCTGGTGAGTTCATTTAGAGGGAAAAGTTTTATTAAGCAGAACTACATTGACCTTCTGTAATTGGGGAGGTCATCTGGAATGAAGGGGAAAGTTGGTGGTTTGGCCAGTTCGGATCTGTCCGAGGCTGCCTGCTTCGAACGTCCATAAAGTCGGCTAGATTCCTGTGGGGTGTCGTGGTTGCGGTGGCAGCTTTGCTATCGCGGCAGACGTGCAAAAAAGTCTCCAGTGGTGGCACTTGTTAAATGTTAGCATGCTCGTCCAACCACTGGGTCCCGGATTCAAGGAATCTAATGCCTTGCAAACATTGCTTATTTCTTTCACTTAATTTCTCCTCCTCAAGTATCAGGATGCACAGTCTTGCCTTGCAGGTGAAGCCTCGAAACTGCGCAGCAGTTTCAGTTTTCTATTCATTTGTATTCCCCAATTGCAGCAATATAGCCTGAAATGGTGGATGATGTGGCCTGGATGTTCATACCACACAGAATGACTTTCATGTATGCCCAAAATAGGAAGCTCAAGACGTAGGTATTTCCAAATAAGGACATAACACGTTCCACCGAAAAACCGCCTGTAGGACTACAGTTTGTCTGATAGTGTAATAACAATCTTACATTCTATATATATCCTTTTCACGCGGCAGCCATGTTGGCATTTTTGCCTTATTGACCTCTCTTTGCACTCAGCTATAAGTTATGTGACGTCATCAGTAGACAATGGCCATGGTGAGGTGCAAGAACAACAGTCAAGCAATGACATCATAATATATGACATTAATTAAAATTAGGTAGCAATTCCTAGTTGCATTCACAAAATTTTTTATTGTATGTACTCCATCATTTCTTGGATACAACAGAAGTTAAGGAGCTTTAGAGAACGAGCAAAATTTATTTGTCATTTTCTTAAAGCTGCCAAGAGAAATGATTGATGGCTTTAACGATGAAGTTCCCTTTCCTGAAACTTTAAAACAGTTAATTGCTTGCTTGTTAACATGGTTTTGTCTGAATTTGGACAGACTGTTCTTGACACTGATCCTGATGGCCTTTGTTAATCAGAATTATTCAGGTTGAACCCAGACAGCATTCCAAATCGAATCAACGTCGGCACAATGTCGGCGATGTCAAAACGATGTTATTACAGATGGCGGCTGATATAGAAACGACGCTGGGCAGATTTGGAATGCTATCAGGGAAACAGTTCCATATTGCTGTTATCTTATCATTCATAGATAGATAGATGTTTTAAGTGCAGCCCTCTAAGGCAAGTTCTTGCTACTATCCAGGGTTGATTGACGAGGTGAAAGAGAGGAGGAGTCCACCCATGTTATACATTTACCCCATGGGTGGGATCCTTTACTTGCCTCAGCATAGACACTGAGTACAAGGGACGGCCAATTGAACGTCTCATCTGAACGACATTCAGCTTGGATGATGCTCATGAAGGTTTAAAATGCCAGTCTGGCTGATTCAGTGCTCCATTATGCCTAGCAAATGGCAGGTAAATCACAAAACATTTTGACCACAAAAATACCAGACGAGACTGGTCAATATTGTCTTGCATTTGCTAAGCGCTGCAACTTTTGTGTTGCTGCTTGCCTTGTTGCCATGGGAACACACTGCTTCCGGTTAATTCTTGCAAGTGCCACAATGTGTGAATAAAGCCTTAAGATCTTTGTGAGTTCCAAATGTGCTGTTTACATAAAGTTATTGTCTGATGCATTGAAGTGTTCCAGTGCTGTCAAACTGGTACGGACTCAGTGCATCAGCAAGTTGTAAGGTGCTGTTGCTTACAGGAGCTAATTCTAGAGGAAAAAGACCTCAGACAGACTTGGCATTGTTTTACACATCTATATTCATTGCCTAATTAGGAAAGTAGGCTCAGGGCGGGGGCCTAGCTCAGAGGTTGCGCGCTGGGCTTCCAACTGCTGGGTCCCGGGTTCGATTCCCGGTCGAGCCTAAGTTGGATGGCGGTTTCATCCTTCGTCTCATTGCCATGGTCTCTGCTTGTCCTAATTAGCCCAACTGGTGCAGAAATACAGGACGTAAAGCCCTAATCACACACACACAGGGAAGTAGGCTCCATGGTCAGTCATGAAAGACAATGTGTGACGTTACCAAAAACACTAGCTTAATGTACAGAATAGACCATAAGGGGAATTGAAAGGATGGTTTCACTGCAATAATAAGTCATAATATATTTCTTGAAAAAGCTTTCATGTCTTTTTTCAATGAAAGTTACTTGCTCAATGGAATTGTCCTGAAGTGTCTTGGAAAAAAACAGGCGCCAAATGATTATTGTGTGTGTGTAGGATTCAAAATGATTATCCACTTGTTATTCAGTCATAAGTGTTCATCCAATGCATGCAAAGTTGTGAGAAAATATGGGTTTGACTAATATGTTTCAATGTATGAAGTTAAGTTGTCAATGTGTTGTCTAACAGCATGGGGCAAATAAAAGACCAGACACATGAGTTAAATGTCATCTCATCATTATGTTTCTCCAGTAACTAAGCATACAACTATGTAAACAAAGTGTTCATATTTTCACCTGTATGACAGTGTATGTGTTATTACATCATGCACATTTTTTTGTATTGTTACAGTACATTTTTATTAAGCAAAAAAAAAAACATTCAATATTTAAACAATGTTTGCACTAAAGGTGGCTTACTAAACTAACTACTGTACCTGTTCTGAATAAATATTGATAAGTATAATAGATCCACCTCTACTTTGTATGTGCCTGCAGTCCGTATGATCTATGGCACTTGGCTCATCTGTCAATTTCAGTAGGGAAAGTGATACATCCTTTGGCCTGGCATTATTCATTCTGGTGACAGTTAATGTGCTGCATCTGTCAATACTGGAATACTGTACGTATGAACACCAGACAGTCAGAATTCTGTAATATGTGATATTATTACCTTGTGGTCTTTCAATAAATCTCTGAGCGAACAAATGCAAATGTATTACAGCAGGGTGCTGACACTGCTGAGATACATATTTAGAAATGGAAATGCACTATATTTCTGGCCCAAATGTACAGTGTACTGTACGCTACAAGTCTCCAAAATTATTCCATCCGAAGGAAAATCTTTCACTGAGCAGCCCTGAATTCAGAAGGCCATAGGTCTTTCATCTCTTCGTATTACTTGTTTTACTTTTCAGACATAGCAGATGGTAACTGATTTCATAAATATAAATTTCTCAGGGAAAAAGATGAAATCAACCGAATGATAAGATGTCAAATATACATTAACATGCACTGAAAATACTGCAGCTAGGATGCACTTTGCTTCAACCAATCACAAACAAGAGCGGGGAACTTTTTCAGCTAATATAATGAGGTTGTCACGCGAAATTTCCGCGGGGAGGCGCTGCGACCGATCCTACCGTGCGCATTATCGCTCAATTGTAGAACGTATGTAAACAAGCTTGTTTAGCTGAAGTGTTGTGTTCGACCAGTTTATTATTTCCATGGTCAAGAACTTGGAGTCATTCTACAAACAATACTTTAGATCAGCTCTTATAAGCAAGTTTGTATTTAAATCATATGATAAATACTTTGTGTAATTGTTAAAACCAATAGACTTGGAATTAAAATGAAGGAAAATCCGTCCAACTTTCAGTTTGATAAGTACTTTATTATTGTAACAAAATACTTTGTTAATGTGCCTGTTAAGACACATTATATTTTACAATTTAAAGTGAAAAATAAACACATAGCTTCCACGGTTTTACATGATATGTGAAAAAGAAGACAGTTGAGGCTTATATTGAAGATTGCAATATACCAAATTGTTACTCATGCCAATTTAATAGGCCTACAAATCAAAATTACTTGACAAAATTACGCAAATTTCCTTTTATTACATTAAACTTGTAACTGTATACTCTTCCCAAAAGCGGCATGTCATTAAGCCTTTGGGAAGAATAGCTTTATTCAATAAACAATAAAACAATCATGTTTACTTCTACTTAGTAGGCTATATCTATGAAAAAAGCCTACAATACTGACAATCCACTGTGAAATGTATTAAACTAATCTTAATGGAATAATTCAAACTGTTGTTTAATGTCAATACAATTAAAAGTGCGGCTGATCTTTTTCTAAAAGCATCAGAACATCTTGGTAGCAGGTGTCTTATTTACTCAAATTTTTTAAATATTAGGCCGCAGGAGCGGCCCCGTAGGGGCCGCCTCTAGGGCTTTTATGTTTAGAGATTGGCCAAAAACAAAATCTACTAACGTACTATTCTCAAATGACCGGATCGGAACTATGTTGTCCTAATTAATGAATGTTAGAAATCATTGCGCAGTCATTCGGCACGAGAAAAATAGGCCAAAACGTCACAACAAACTTGTATTGATGACGTCACAATGCCTTTGGCGGTGCCACAGCGGGGCAACCGTATGCAGGGATGTAATGGCGTTCTGTCCTGTCGAGAGATGGAGCTACGACCACACAGGTCTCGCAATTGTTCAATGATGTCATCAACAAAAGGTCAATCAGTGCATTTGATGACGTTACAGTTGGATGACGTCATTAAACAATAGCAAGACCGGTGTGGTCGTAGCTCCATCTCTCGACAGGACAGAACGCCATTATATTGTCAACAGGGATTTTTTCCTGTGTATTGAGATGGTCCCAAGGCAAGCTGGCTCACAAACCATGTTGTGTCACAGCGTCATGCCTTACAAGGAGGGGCCATCTCAAAAGTACAAGTCAGGGCATTTGGCCACATTTGTTGAAATTTTTTGTCTGATGTCTGCCTATTTAATAAGCTCATTGGCCAATCTGTTGAGTGGGAAGGGCCTTGCAGATTTAATTTAATTTGATTGGCTAAAATGTCAATGACTGACAGATTGTGTAACTTTATTTTGTCACAAGTACAATGTACATGATGTAACCAAAACAGTAGAAACAATACACATTGTAACAAAAAATAATGGGCCAGACATAAACAATGTCTGCACATAACTTTTGCAGGAAATGCACTTGACTTGAACTATCACCTTCATTTCTTATAATCATTAATAATAATCAGAGAATTACCTGAAATATATCAGTTCAGTCAAAAAGTGGGAACTTGCAGAACTCCACTTCTAAAAATGATAGAAAGATGCAGTTTTCAGCTAAAACTGTCGCTTTGAAATTACGTTTTGTGTATTTATAACTGTGCATCTTCTTTTTTCAATGTCCCAATGCTACTGAGTCTGAAGCTTACTCAGTTTATATGGCCAGCTGTTAGAGGCAGACATAATGATGAGATGATAAGACTTGGGCGTCCACTAAATTTTATGCATTTAAACCATTGTATAATTGTGTATTATACCATGGAGTCACTAGTGACTCCATGATTATACCAAGAGCTAATAGCCCATATGTAAACAATGTCTTAAAAGTTTATATTAATCCACAATTCAGCAACACATTTAATATAATGTGAGCAACAAGAGCAATGAGCTTGAGTAGTTCCAAACCACATTTTGCGTTTACAATTTTCAGTATATCAGATATTGATAACACAATATTGTGTTAAGAACAAATTGGCCCATAAATTGCAGTAATTCTTGAAATTTGGTGTGCTAAATCAAGCCTTTTCCCTACTAAAAGGTGTTTTTTTTTCTTCTTTTTTTTCACAACCAAATGGCTGAATAATGCATGTAAAATATAAAGGATAAAACTCTATACATTAAAAATTATACATAATTTCAAGAGGAATTGCAACTAATTTATTGTAGTTCAATGCCTTGAATTTGTCAGTATCGATATCCTGTGTCAATTCAAGTGAATTGCAACTATTTAGCAATCAAAGCCTCCAGAACAACCTTTCCAAGAAAGATTGATTTTTCAATTAAGTAGATCTACGTGATATTACCCATATAGGCATGAAAATGGCAAAGTACAATTTAAATCACCCCTGCGGCCTCTCATGCACATTGCATTATCATATTAATGCTGTGCATAATTGTCAATAGGTGCTATTCAACTGGGTCAGTCGGCCATGTAAACAAACGCTGCTTTGGTAGGATCGCTAGTGGCGACGCCTGGGGGGAACTTTGGCACGGCACAACCTCATTGCAGTATTCTGTCGTAGCCACCTGGTGGAAATATAGTGAACCTTCCGTGAAAATCCACTATTATTCAATAAGGCAGTTTTCATTGATTGAAACAAAACTTCAGATGACATCATGTTAATCCAGAACTCCCATTGGCTGAGTGATTGCCTTAATTATCTTAACTCATAGCCTTGGAAATTAAACACAATATGACGTTGTGTGAATCCAGGATTCCCATTAGTTAAAGCCATCCCTCGGCCAATGGGAGTCCTCGATGGATATTACATCAACTTGAGTTTAGTTTCCAAGTCTATGTAAACTACTGCAACGTGTTTTGTAATGTCACTGGTAATTTCACAAATGTTACAGTATCTCAGTATATGTTTAATTGTATCAATTCAGCTGTCTTTACAGTAGATTTCAAAGACTTGGAAACCATGTGAACTAGGTCTCCCAAATGTTATTTGAGGGACTGTCGAAGCCAAAAGGGGTTTTGGCCTTAAAAGATATTCTTTTGAGTTTAGTTCCCAAGCCTATGAAATCAGTTGTAACAATTGGGAGTTCTTTATTTACATGAAGTTCTCTGGAGTTTAATTTCAAATCTTTGAAATCCCCTGGTCCAGGAGTGGAAGTATATTTGTAATTTTACTAACTAAGCAGTCTCTCAGTACACTTGTCATATTGTCAATCAGCAGTCTCTCAATACAAATGGCATTCAGTTTACCAATACAGGTAAACTTAGACCTTGCATTACAAGCCTGACACCTTACGGTCTTTTCTTTTGTGTCACTCTGGAACACTCCCAAGAAAATGCCATAGAATCTCCACAGCAACCAATCTTAATTGCTCGTTGGGAAACAATAAAGGGAGCCATTTCAATATTCATAGCCATGATGCCAAAAGATGATTGTTGTTTTGGAGGGAACTTCACAGTCTGAGCACTTTCCTGCTTCTAATATCTCATTTTGACTTCCTCTGATCTTTCTTGTCAGGAATCAATTCCAAGTGTCTTCTCACCCATAACATCGAGACAATAGCTTCACAGATTCCTTTAAGCTCTTCCCTGTCACATCTTAACCAAGTCCAATGGCTGCGAAATTAAAATTGGGTGATTTAAAACAGCCATGATTAAAGCTGCAACCCTAGGTTATAGATAGGCACCACAGGCATCGGTGTGACTACAGATATGAGTCAGAAATATTTTGGGGTTCTGAAACATTTAATTATCCATGGCCATATTTTTGTGGCAGATAAGGGGTAATTGTTTGAGCTCAAACGTTATCATCTATGGAACTACTTCTTGACATAATCTTAAAATAATATCGGAGTGTATATTTATTTTGGTGTTGGTTTCGGTTCCAGGTAGTTCCTTACTTAATTGGTAGTCCTTTAATTAAACTAAGGCATTGAAAGTATACCATCGCCTGAGGTCATACAACTATGCGAGCAAAGTGTTCATTTTGTTCACCTGTATGACGGTGTATTTTGATATCATTATATTATATGATTAGCTGTTATGAGCCAATCAGAATGCTTCATTGTCCTCCAGCATGGGTGCATGTTGGCTGTTGCTCATTATATTGGTCTATGCACTAAAAGCTTTAAAAATATTTACACACAGTGCATGCCTGGTTGCTGTAATGAGCTTCGATGGATACATTTATAAATAATTTCATTTCAGTCGCATAATGTAACACATATTCAATTAATAAATACTATTAAAAAAAAGCAACTAGAAAAGGAGGACAAAGTTACAAAAAAAAGTTCAAAAAATTGCTAATATTTACAATAACAAACAAGGAAACAAAATATTGTATGATCACCTGTGTAAATACTGACCAATCTCTGCCCACAGATGTCAATTTTGATATTATCATCCAAACAATATCATTAATTTCATCAACAAATTGATTTTAGCTCAATCCTAGCCTATTTGTAATAGTTCATCAATGGATCAATTATTCATCCAGTTTTTACTTTACTTGTAAACCTCCTGCCACAGGTCGTTTGTACAGTTTGCACATTGTACTAACCAAGATTAAACCTGTTATCTGGTTATTGAGCCCTCGGCTCGTTGGCAAAATTTAATAAATATGTTTAAACCAATACTGGCAATAAGTTTAACATCTATAAATATATTTTTGTCGAGCCTCAAATATATTTTCATAATATTGACTGGTTTGTTGAATAAACTGTTCAAAGAAAAGTGTCTTTCAATTATCACTGATATATTTCCTAGTAAACATATGGTCAAGTCATGACATAGTCTTTCTACATAATCTAAACATTATATCCTATAGTTTTCATAGAATACAATCAAACATGAAATGAAACTCATCCTCGACCTTGAGTTTGTTACAAAACTTCAAATTCTTTCATGAATTGGCAGAGACCACCACCTTCCTGCTTCAATTTCCAAAGGGATTATTCTCATTCTTAATTTAGCTAATAGTTATCTTCTTTTCCTACTGATTACTTTTATCACATAAAGCTCAACTGAGTAGGTACGCTTGAATAACACGTACATCTAATCTAAGTTTTGGAAATTTTGGCAGATATTTATTCCATCTCTGACATTTTTTTTCACGAAATAGTGCCCATTTGTTGTTTACAGTGACAATTTCATTACTATTATACACATTTTGTAGATTTATTTCTGAAATTATTTTTTCCATTTCAGCAGCCCATCTTACTGTATTTTGGCATTTGTCCCAAAGGTAACTTGTGCCTCTTGGCCTTGCATAGTTGTTGAGTAATTGACAAGACAGGAGTCCTCTGCATTATTGCTTGGTTTTGAAGGTCCAAATTTTAGAGGCATAGTCTAAGATTGGATAGATACAAGTAGTGTACAATTTTGTGAAATTGTAGTATCCTAGACCTTTCAAATTGCTATATTTATTTACAATGGAACCTAGGGTTCTGCCCCCTGCGTCAGCAAGACTGTTTGCCATTATTTTAAAATCCATAAACTCATTTACAAGGACTTCTCAGTATTTATATCTATATCAACTGTACTAATGGATTGAGATCTAATAGAGAAATTATATGTTGTTTGAGGTATACACTGATTTCCTAAATGAACCAGATTAGTCTTTTTGGCTCTGAAACGAATCCTAAATTTCTAAATCAAGAATATTGTGCAAATCTACTTCTGTTTTTCCCAATACAGCAATATTATCTGCATACACCAAGATGCTAAGCTTTTCATCATTAAATTCAACTCCATAACCCAGTTGTTTTACCTCAGAAATTAGGTCATGAATAAAGATTCCAAATATAGTTAGGTACAGTATGCCCCCCTGCCATACCCCACATTCAATAGGGAACCACTCTGTTAAGTTATTACTTACAATTTACACTAATTATGCAATTTGTATATATCTGTTTAATATTTCTATAAATCTTCCCTCTGAACCCAAGCTAAGCAGCTTATGCAGCAGCAAACTCCCTATCTATTTTGTCAAATGATATTTTTACAGTTGCACATTACATATATAACTTTGATTCAGATGACAAGATTCATTATTGTGCAGTATACAATTTTCAAAATTGGTTTAAAAAAAGAGTTTTAATTGCATCATCTTCTTATATTTTCTTCATGAGAGCAGAGCAGAGCACATGTCAAAAAACCAGATGTAATGGAGAGCATAGGAAGAATATATAAGGCAATCACAACAGCAGCATTGATTCACATGCAATGCCTATATATGTAATTGAAAAACCACATCAGCTGAAAGATTTTGGACATCTTCCAAGATTTCAAAAGATCGTTTTTCACAAAGAGGCAATTGAAAGAGGCAGGTATCTGTTAGACAAACAAAGTTAATTCAGTGTGCACCTGCTTTAATTATGCACTAAATTGCGGATACAGTTCAAACAAAAATGTATGCTAACATGGCATTCATGCAAAAGTGAATTATGCAAACATTAAATATATATAATACCATGGGAACTGAAATAATGAGTTTGTTCACTTTACTTTATTCCATGATAAATAATCATTTTTATTTTCTCTTGAATATTTGTCTTTTAATTCACCTGCAGAATTGCAGCTGTTTTACTAAAATTATTTCTACACCACTTGATGTTTGTTTTTATTAAACATTATACTTCACAAAGAACATTCAAATATAGCAATCTGGAGCCGATGACATCTACCTCAAACTTCCTATATGTGTTTCTCCATCTATTTTTCTATCTCTCTGTATTTTTGTGAGACCACATGCGTGTCTGCAACCCCTTCTCACTCTGAGGGCAAAGCGCTAGTCACCGCATGGCCTATTTTTCAAGTTAATTCACACTAACTTACAAATTGCCGCATGACATGAAAACAACACATCTGACTGAAATTCAAGCATCCCTTCCGTGTGAAATTCACAGCAATTTTCAATATCAGTCCGACCAATCAGCCCATGATCTTCTTAGGTGTGTAATATATCCCCGTGTGATGAAAAGCTTGCGTTCTCAAAGACCCCGGATATTCAGTAATTCTGATTTGAAGCGCAGTCAGATTATATCAAAGTGGTGAGATCTGTGTCTCTGGTGTCTATGAAAGAAAATAAATTGCCATAAAAGTCCTAAGCAAGCAGTCATTTTTAAGAGAAGTAACTATATTTGCACAACAATGGGAAAGGTGGTCTTTTTATATTAATATTTTCTTCTTATGTAAAAATATATGGTCTTTGAGGCTTAACTCTTCATGCTTATTACAATACACTCTCAGGTAATATGTTGTCATGCAATGTGAAGCTATGTATGTTTATTTCTAAAGTGAATGCTAACCGTAGTTCCTATTTCTCACTCTAAAATATTTGTGTCCTCTTGTGGGATACAGTTTCATACCATATCAATATTATACTTCTCTTTGGTATACCAGAATTCTATCATTCTACATATAAAGTCTGGGTATCCATTTGGAAAATGGCTATTACTTTCGCGTTTCAGTGGCCAGTTGACATCACTCTGTTGAAGCAAAACTTCATATATTCTTTAATTTCCTTATCAATAAGCCTGCTTGTGCCACAAAAATGTCATTGCCTGACATCAAGTACTTTCGAATTTTTGAGAGAAACTTATGTCCTATTCAAGTTGTCATTCTGTCATTTCCATGCTGTGACATGTTGCAAGGTTGATGAAACTTACATGAAAATGTCAACAGCCAAAAATAACCCCAAGTCATCCAAGCAATATGTATATCAGGCAGCTGCTGTATCAATTTACATGTAAATTTTACATGTAAAGGTTTCATGAATGCTGTAGAGGTATTTTATGTTGACAGTAATAACCATGACTTTATGCAATAGTCAGCAACAAAGGCGACAACTCTAACACTTATTTTATTTTTATTTTATTTTTTGGCAGTGTCCAGAATGTCTGACCATCATGGTCATTTTGACTAACAAGTTAGTCACCATCATACAGCGTCATATGGAATGACATGTTTTGACCAAGAAGTTTGTCAGTGACTAATGACATAAAACACATTTTTCTGATGTTCCAGGTTCAGTGATTTGTTCTTTAAAGGTCATTGCATCATCTAAGCCTAATTGATTTAATCTTAAGGGAGTTGCAACAAATTGCATTTCTGTTTCTGAGTAATCTACCCTTGTTCGTAAATAATGATGCAATGAATTAACAAGTATTCAGTGTTCCATCTATGGCAAGTATAAGGACCCACCCTTCCTACCACCTTTGTTGTATGGCTATGTGGGTTGAACACAATATATTGAAATACTTAAGAAATCCATACAATAAACTTGTGCAATGAATTAACAAGTATTCAGTGTTCCATCTATGGCAAGTATAAGGACCCACCCTTCCTACCACCTTTGTTGTATGGCTATGTGGGTTGAACACAATATATTGAAATACTTAAGAAATCCATAGAATACAACCTGTGCAAATGTGGGTGTGTGTATATTTCCACTTGGGAGGGTAGTACAGAAATGAAGTGGACAAGAAATGTTTCCATCTAAACATTTCATGGCATCTGAAAAACTCTGTAAAATAGTTTTAACTTCGTTTAAAATGATTCAAAACTTTTTTAAAGCTACGTGGACTTACTGCATGCATTTGCTTGTGTAATGAGCATGTTTATTTCAACTACACAACAACAACAAATTAAAAATGTCAGTATTGACGGCATTATAAAAATGAAAAGACAGGAGTGTCATGTTAACACAAATATTAAAGCAAAGCTGCAATAACTTGATATTATTAATTGCGCAGTTACCAATGCAAGAAGCCAGGAATGGATGGCATTGTTTATTAATTCTAATTTCATAAAGTGGCTTTTTCTCACATGGACACTTAGCTTGATTCAGTTGACATCCCAAAAATGGATTATTAGGATAATGAGTCCATTATAATTGTTGTAATGCATAAAGGCCTTATTATTGATATTCATACCATAATTTATCCATTACGCAATTTCTTGTAAATCATACAGGCCCGTTTGTTGATTTTTAGTAATAATATAGACCATTAAAATCACCTAGCAGTCCAAGGATAGTACAGTTTGAACAATGGATGGTTGAAGACTACCCTCACTGTAATAAGACAACAATTAAAGCCAACTAATTTAAGCACCAAGGGTGGTCTTAATGTCCAAGTTCTCCTGTAATGTCACCCAATTAACATATATTTGATACGAGAGTTTGGTTATGTATTTTGCTATTTTACTTCATATTACATTATGCATTGAAAAAGTTTTGAAACCACCTGCAGGTTAACCTTTTTTTGAATGCAACTAAATTTATTAACAACTTCTTGTCTCTAGATGATATAACTAAGTTTACAGCAATAATGACAAACAAGGAACCTGAGTTATTAAATAGTTTAGGAAAGTTTCTCCTTCAAGCCGATGTGTAGAGAAAACCATCTCCTGTATCCACACAGTTATTAATTTAGTTTATTAGTTTATTAGTTATGATGTGCTTGTCATGTTTTGGACTTTAAGAGTGAAATGTTTTTATTAGCGGCTTGTATTTTTTTTCTATTGTGTATGTGGATTTTAAACATGTATTATAAGTTAACTTGGTGGCTGGAACCTTGATTATTGAAATTTTATTGCTTTCTGTATTTACATTAATGTCTCTTTCATGTTGTCTTTTAACTGAATGACATATGTATCACTTATGATATTTTACATGTCAATAAAATCTATATATATTTGTTATAACTTTTCCTTAACAGTTCTGGCATGACACAAGTCATCATACTCAGTTTCACCAGATTTATCTCTCAGGCCCTTCTGTTGAGCTAGTGTCTCAAATAGGGACCTAGGGACACTTTTTAAGTTGGTCCAAAGGACCCAAAAGGGACACTTGAATGACCCTAACTGACCAATCATATTGCCTTGCTTGACCAGTCACACTATCTGAGATGTCAGCCCATAGATTATGATGTTCTTTGAAGAAAGTGGGCCTTAAGGAAAAGAGATATCTTTATTGCCTCAGGCAGAAAAAAGGTCCTTTCACACGAGTTTACAATCAGATAAATGTTAAGGCCAGCCATATTGCTTGAGGGACCAGATATCTTATGTTGGCAGAAATGTTTTTAAAAGAAGAAAAAAATAACGAAAAAGACTGGGATCATGTTCTCATTTGTTAGTTACACAATTTTGTAGAGTTAATGTGTGACACAAGGCTTTGTTGTATTACTACACTTTGCAACGCTGTTGTTACCTGGTGAATAGCTAAGTTTTGAGGGCTTTAGAGTTATCAAAGTTGGCAGCAGCCCAATATTGAATAAAACCCCCATGCTGGACTAGCTGATGACATCACCAGAAAGTGATAATAATAATAATAACATTATTGTCATTCGTGCACTATGCTGTTTAAGTGGCCCCCGCTTGATGTCCAGCAGCCTTTGGGCTTGCCTAGCAGCCCTCACTCCGCTCGTGCTGCTTTGCTAGTCCTTGGGCTGCTGAACATCAGCTCAGGCCACTCAAACAGCATAGCGCCCTCTGAAATATTGTTATTGTTATATTGTAGTATGTGTATTGCAAGACTGGGGTGTGACTTGTATTTGAGGGGTTTATCACATTTGAATTTTATTGTTACGTCAATGGTGAATACTTAGTCTTGGAATACTCAAAGAGTATAATATTGCAGTTGGCTCTGCCATTTACAATTGATAGATCATTCACATCTGTGCTAGGATACTATAACTATACATTTTGTATGGTGCAGAGTCCTGCATGGCCTCCGGGATTTCAGGTCTTCCCTCACAGTGTTACCAACTTACTAATATTGATGGCCTTAACAAGCAGGTTGACCTAATGGTTAAGGCACAGGCGTTTACCATCATGACAGCACAAGCAAGTTAGCATACAATAAGACCAAGGCTACTGACTTTGTCAAGAACAGCTTTACTACCCCTGTGCAACTAACTGCCTTCAAGGATTGGGCCAGTTTCAGTAAAAACATCATGTAACACCTCAAAAATGGCAATATTATAGACAAAAATAATTTTCCTTCTTATTCTAAGTGATATCTTCCTTTATTTATAGGCATTTACCACTTATTTTTGGGGAATTCCTTGCCTGTACGCTGGAAATGTTCAATTATCATCTCTAATGGCAGCTAATTTGCATATGTCACCATCTACACACATGATGGTGCTTCTTGATTTGTCAATATCTCCCAAGCACTGTGCTGTCAGCTTTAAGCCAATTGAATGACCTAACTGAGCAATCTTTGTTTAAGATTGAGTTTACTCAATACAAACAAAACTAATTGATTTGAATTTCACTGTTTAAAGTGTTAGACATTCAATGTCATAAGTCAGCCTATAGGCTATTGGGCAAATTTGTTTATATTTAGGTATAACTGGTAAACTAGCAAATGGATTGCCATCAAGCTCAGGGCATTTCCAGTGTATTCAGCTACATTCTGATTGGCTGTTGCAAATGACATTGCTTCCTCTTGAGATGAGAAGCCAATTAAGGCAGTCAGTAGCCTTGGTATTAGTTGGAGTATAAGTGCTGTCATCACTGAGCAATGTCATATATGTTGGCAAACGCCTGTCGTTAAGGCATCCACCAATTCCACATTGGCCAACTCTGCTGAAGGTCCCGGGTTCGATCCCTGACCTGGGCACTCTTCCTGACCTACATCCCAGCTGGATGTCGATCGCATGTTATGTTAAATTATACTCGGTCATGCTGAGGCAAGTAAAAGACCCTACCCTTGGGGTGAATGTTTAACATGGTGTGGTGTCATAGCCTTATCATCTCATCATTTCATCTGCCTTTGGCTGGTAGTCATATAAGCTGACTAGGCTTCAGACCAAGCTGCATTGAGATATAACAATAGACATCTCTAGATAAGACAAGATTAAGTTTCCTTAATGGACCTGAATGGTGGAAAACATAAGGTGTTAGCGATAATCACAGAGTAAAAATTTGGCTCCGTTCATTTATGCCCCTGTAATCTGGCAGAATATCAAATATTGGCGCCTGTGTTACCTGGAAACGTTGGCAAAGCAGAAAGAATAAAACTATATGGCAAAGTGTTAGGGCTACGAAAGACCTTTTCATATTGTAATTGCAAATGAGGCAAAAATGTCAGTGATATTTAATGGCGAGGTAATACCATTGAGTTGACATTGTCTAAATATTGGCCATCGTCAGACGATGTTGTGTTCATGTCTAGCCGATGTAGCTTGTTATCTTGGAAACACAAAGTGTAAAATATATTGACGATAATACATGTTAGTCCTAAATAAAAAGTTATATTAATTTAATGGCGAGGTGGTTTTTATGGTGTGGTGGATTTTAACAGTGATTCAGAGGTGGTCTTCAAGCATACATTTACCAAAGATATACACACAGTAAAGGAAAACGCCAATGTTGCTAACTTTGCACATCATTCCAATATGGGCGTGTTTGTCCCACCTATCCGTTATTTTGGTTACTTAGTATCCCGGCAAATTGAGTGATGGTTCACATTTAATGTAATTCTCATTTATTACGCTGTCCCCCTGATACTGCGCTTATTATAGGCCCACTAACAATGCCTAGACGCAGTGGGAAACTCTAATATAAGGATGCTAAGGGATTGCTTTCTAAAGCCATTTACCATAAGGTGGTTGTCAAATTGATGTCATGCTGTGTGCGATTAGGTATTCAGTAACTTTTTCTTTTCTCAGAATCTGTAAGTTTTTTTGTATTTTTTTTTAAATTAGTTAAGTTGAAAAGTAGCAGACGGTATGGAAGTCACGATCCTTATGATACTGGTCAGTTGCTGGTCAGTTGCTGGTCATCGTGAATCCCAGCCATATATCACAACGGTTAAGGCAGTGGTCAATTTGCCCGCGTTCTAATCCTGAATTTAAAACTTCATTGGCGTCATGTTTAAGGTGTCCGAAGCAGGTCAGAATGGATAAAACTGTTGGCAATAAACCACACCTCCATATTTATATTTCTTTTAAATACTTTATGTTAATTGTAGCGAGGTGGTGTTATTATCAGTCAGAAAGTGGTTTGACTTATCTAACATTTCTGTGAAAATTTGTGTTGCCTCATGTTCTGCATGTTGTAATGGCCGGAAAAACATGACATTGTGAAAATTTATTTTGAATTCACTTTTTGTAAGAAATCCAACTCATGTGGTAAATTATATGGTTTGACATAATCAGTTCTTGCAGTCCATATTTAACTTTAAGCAAGATAAAAAAAAGGGGGGGGGGATTAAAATTTATGTTTGATTGTTTCCCCCTCAGACATTAAGCCAAAATATAAATTATTATCAGCACTTTCCTAGCATTCAAGAATGAGCTTAAATGTCTTGGATTGACCCCAGCCCCAGCAACCCTTACAATTGACCTTTTTTACCTGCAAATCAGAATTCTTAAACAGCAATATACAACATCCACTGACTTTATCACCTTTCAATAATCTTCCGCCTAGGCTGATTAGCCTCAGTTTGGCAACAATATCCGCTCTGGAACTACTTTCTGGATGCTGCCACATCACCTCCAACCAAGCCAATCACTGCGCCCTAAACAAAATAGAAGCCATTTTACAACAACGCGGATGATAATAATGTCGGGAAGCCATATTTAGTGAATGAACAGACCATAGAATTGGGGAAAATGTCAAAAAAAAAAAAAAAAAAAAAAGTGTATCGAACAATAAGTTCTACAAACAAAATGTCAGATTGACGAAGGATAGTTATTTATGTCATTCATATTTTCTAAAAAGTTGTCAGACTGGCAACAGTAGTATATTATGCATTACTAAGTCAAATTCAAAAGTTGTGACAACCCTTTGTTTAAAGTGGCACTAGCATTACTTACGCTGAACAGCTGAAAGAGAGTAAATATGTTGTCCAAAGTCTCAATGCTACTGGATCTGAAGCTTATAGTCAGCTCATACGACCAGCTGTCAAAGACAGACTTAATAATGAAATGATCATTGAGGTTTGGAGTCCATACCGTGTCACACATCTGCCCTAAGGGTGGGGTCTTTTACTTGCCTCAGCATAGACACTGAGTACAAGGCACCTCCAATGTAACGTCACCATCACCTCAATTACGACATTATGTAGTATGCCACAAACCTTTACAAGTCATAGAGTGCATTTATGTATACCAAGAGGAAAACGTCTGAATATTGAGAAGAAAAAATCTGTAATTGAGTATTCCCCATTTTACTTTCAAATAAGATGACTCAGCCTAAATCTCCCTTGTAAAGGTAATACTCTGGCTGAAAGTAGTATCTAGCACTCAGTGAAGCTTTGAGGAACTGGACTTCAATTTCTCAGTTGCTTCTTACAAAGAGTAACCCCAATCCCAGAGGTTGAGAAACTCCCTTAAGTCCGTAGGGTTCTTGTGTAAACCTTCTAAGACTGATTTGATTTTCTTAGCTTCTCTACACCTCCCAATGCATTGGTTCACATTCTTAATTACTGACCTTTCTAAAAACAAGAAAAGTAGGCTCCAGCCAGTTTTGCAATTCTAAATTGCTGAAAGGTTTTGCTTTTTTGTTTTAGTCTTTATTTTATTTATTTTTTTGGTCTTTCAGCATTTTTGGTTTTTACATCAATATAGTTAGATGCCTCAAAATGAAATAAATAAATAAAAAGAGATAGCAAGATAACAAGATAGCAAGAAAGGTAGATAAATAGATAGATAGATAGATAGATAGATAGATAGATAGATAGATAGATGGTTAGTTACATAGATAGACAGATAGATAGATACATAGATACATAGATACATAGATAGATGAATAGACAGATAGATAATTTTATTTGTCTCACTTTGTTTACAGCACAAAGCTATAATATAAAATTAAAAACAGTGGAATAAGATAATAGTAAACAATAAGTGTATAAGTCGTTGTATTATAAAATTCAAAATCTGCTAACATATATAGACAGACAGATAGATAGATAGACAGATAGTTAGATAGATAGATGGATAGATAGATAGATAGATAGATAGATAGATAGATAGATAGATAGATAGATAGATCGTTAGACAGATAGATAGATAGGCAGATAGATAGATAGGCAGATAGATACATACATAAACTCTGCAAAACTGCATCCATCCAATACAAAGAGAATCCTCGCAAAATAGTGACAAATTAACTAGCTTCTCAGTGAATTGAATAATCATAGAGAGAGATTGACAATCACCAGAAATATGGATTGCAATTACAAAAATAAGGGGGAAATTACCCACATGTCGGTCAATTATTGGGACTATTTCCTGGTGAGGAGTGGTGAGAGAAATGCACGTTCCACAGCCATGGTTCTTTTTTGTGTATTCGTTTATTCTGACTCTGTTAATAAGGTTTTACCTCCTGTATTTCTGCACTTGATGGGCTCATTAGGGCAGGCAGGGACCATGGCAATGAGATGATGGATGAAACAGCCATCCAACTTAGGCTCGATTGGAAATTTAACCTAGTAGTTGGTAGCCCAGGGTGTTACCACTGAGCTAGGCCCCACCCCTTTCTAAAGAAGGAAATTAAAAGGTGATACTAATATCTGTGTTGGTTGATACTAAAAAAAACAAAAACAGATTAGATGCTGAAGTCATTCGTGACAGTATTTTTAATTGCCTGATTGTAAATAGTTATCTATATTATTACCTGTATCCCTCTCACTATCTTTTATTTTCAGTGTAATTATATAATAATCATTACTCACTCCC
Organism: Alitta virens; assembly: GCA_932294295.1. Taxonomy (NCBI): domain Eukaryota; kingdom Metazoa; phylum Annelida; class Polychaeta; order Phyllodocida; family Nereididae; genus Alitta; species Alitta virens. Next base: position 26,573,358 of record OW028580.1, on the reverse strand, counting down.
TGTCTAGGCACTCTTCATGAGTTACATCCATCTATCGTTGTGCAAAGTTTCAGAGCTATATCACAAAGGGAACGATTTTTCGGCTTAGAACCCTGACTGATATAGCCAGTACATTGTTAGATTTTCAAGGCATTTTGATAGTAGTAAAAATAAAAGCTAATACTGAAAAAATATCAATAGCAGCATCAGAGTTCGAACAAGCCTACACTGCATGTCGGCATGACTCCATAGTAAGAGATCACCTTTTGCTTCATATATGTACATATTTGGATCTTAGCAAATTGTCATCAGATGAAAGTTATCAGCCTGGTAGAACTTGCAAGATGGCAAAGGTGCGCAGACTGACACCTAGCGTTCAATTACATTACTACTTAACAGACGACAATTTCAAAGAAGCTCGCATCGAGAAAAAGGGCGCCAAAAAAAAGGGCGCGTCAAGAGCAGACGACGGTCCCACTGATTTGGCACCTGGAGGGGGCACCCTCAAAAGAGGTCACGTGACAGGTCATTACGACACTAAAACGCCATCTAACGTACATGACAATCACTGTCGATCCCATGTCCTATCAGCCAAATTCCTCCAGGCGACACTGAATTGCCAAGTTTAGTCCCAAGAAGAGGAGAGTGGCTATGTGTGGATGTTCGCTAAAAACCCTGCAGTTAAGGTGGCCATTAAAAATTTAGGGCATCTCAGAGATTATTAAGAATATATAGGCCTACTTCGGATCAGTCATATCAAATCATGTTCTTAATTGGACTAGTTGAAAAAAAAATGCATTAAAAAACACCAATATGATATTAGAAATACCACCATTGTACAGCCTGCTTTCAAGACACTCAAGTATGGTTTTAGGTCATTAAGATACCTAGGTGCTATGTTATACAATAATAACCCAAAGGATTTTAGATTGTCTAATGTAAAGGATTTTAAGTTAAAAGTTAAAACATGGGAGCCAAATTGCAGTTGTGGTTGCTGTATTTTATGTAACATTTAGTGTTTTTAATATGTTCGTACATTTTTCATGTTTTACTGTTCGTTTATGTTTTATCACGTTTTTATTTTATTTATCGGACTAAAGCCCTGGTGCTTATGTTTATAGTTTTAACACCCAACATTAAATAAAGTTTAACTTACTTACTTACAAACTATTAAAAAAGACCAGAAAAACATATTACAAAAATTCCAGATGACCCACATGTACTCATAGATGCTTCCCCGACTGCCGATATATCAGTTTATGGGATCAGAGAGATCACACGGGGTTGATGGGAAATAAAGGGGGCTTTTGCGCGTGCTGCCACCTATACATCTACATAAACGTCACAGTAAATGCTGTAACATGCGGGATCAGATTGTTTGGGCTTGTAACATGTCATGTCTGTGCAAACTAAAGGTGCTCTAACGCCAGAGTAATTCGTTCGTAATGTGACAGTTTGTGCACCCATAATGCCCTCTTGGAGCGACTTCGGTTTATCTAGTTGTGTAACCAGTGGACATTAAATGTGGGTCAGATTACCGTGGGTCTAAGGTGACAATTTATTAGATCGAGGTACAGCTAGATAGTGCAGCTGTGTCGACGAGGTCACTGACCTCAATTTATATTATATAGATATAATAATTTTATAGGTAGGCCATATTGACAACAGTTAATTTCAGTTATCTATATTTTTATTAATGCAGTATTGGAAATACAATTTATTTTGAATAACTTCAATGGTGATTTTTTCCAAGATGCATTTCCTGCCTTTATTTAACTTATACAATAATACAGCTTTTACAATACGGTAAAACATTTAAAACACGCTAAAATAGCGAATGATTGAAAGTAAGGCACTATATATGTTTACGTATTCCGAACGGGAAAGAAAGAAAAAGAAAGCAAAATAATTAAAGAGTCTCTTTATATTTTAGAGTTAAAATATCTTGGAAATTTCCTCAAATAGACAGATAGATTGCACAAAGTGTGCGAATAACTTATTTCGAAAACCGCAACTGACGCAAAGAGAATATGACACCGTTTTAGACAATGTTGAAGTGTTTGATCAATATAACTGGTGGGCATCACATTTAGAGTGACACGAATATATGAAAACAAAGTTGTAATTTTCTTTGAAGTCATCTAAATTTAGCTGCTTAAATATCATCAGATTTACATCTTTCTTTACATGTCAGAATTTAACTGATGTACTTTCCAAGCGGAATTAATTCGGGGAAATCTCTTTAATGAAATACATACTGGCTGCACGCCATTCTTATCAAACTTTTTAAACAACTAAAGTATTAACAATCGGTGCAATTATACTACCTGTGTAAAATATATGCAAAATATAATTGTAATAACTATTATTATATATCTTTATTTTTTCAAAAGAGTAGTTACGTTATAAACAAAATAATAATAATAAAAAGTTTAAATTAACAGAAATATAAAAGTGAAGTAAAATCACCCTGCATATACTATAGCACTGCCTCTGTACAATATATCAATTGGTGCAAAGAAACTCTATAATAGACACTACATCTTGCTAAGTAAAATTCCATTGATCAATTTCCAACCTATCTCTAATAAAAACAAGTTCATTGATCTGCATTCCTTCTCTTACATCCTCCTGATTTATATTATTGTAATATTTCTTTAACAAACAGCTCTTCAGATAGTTATAATCCATTAAATAGAGATCACTCATCTTAATATCATCCAAATGATATACTAGTAATTTCAATGTATTTGTTTATAAATCATATCTTTAAAAGGTTCCATATAGACTAGGAAAATTCATTTTTAATAATTACATAAACTGTAATGAAAGCAACTAAACAAAATATATTGGAATATGGGATTTGATAAAAACAAATGGTTATAAAATGAAGATCACAATTTAAAAAGTTCGATAAATTGTTCACACGTGGAACATTACATTATGTTACTGAACATTCTGATAGTAAACGTTTAGCCAATGTACCCTACACTGCATGTAGTTTACAGTTCCTGCGACCTTGACCTACTTCTCAGGTCAAGCCAACCTGACGTAATGAAAACAAACTGCTTTGACCTGTGACCTTTCCAATCATTTATACTCCAAATGTTCGGTGAGAACTGGAGTAATTTCTGCATTGGTTGAAGGTCAGATTGACATGTGGTGAGTGGAAGATTTATATTGGTTTGAGAAGAACAGAGTGACATAGATACAGGTCTACAGTAATGTGCAAAAGCCTAATTAAGCCAAGTTCACACCATCACGATAATGGTGCCGATTGATGACGATCTCAATATCGTCGTCATTCTTGACCTTAAATAATATTTAGTCCCTAATTAACTTTAATTGGCTACAAATTGTTAGAAACAGCTATTGTCAGTATACGGAGCATTTAAAAACCACTACGGCGTGTTTTTTTTTACGATTTACTAAAAGTACATACGATGTCACAGAACGTAGCACATTGTAGCAAAATCGTAGCTGTACGTAACCCCTCTTTATATCAAGGTCGGCTGCAGAGCATGGTGATGGGTAAAGATTGATAACGATCTCATCTTCGACGTTCTAAGACGTCCCTACGACGTCCCTGAGACGCCCTATGGTTAGCTGCGGTACACCTACGAAATCCTAACTTTAAAAAATGTCGTAGCCAAAAAAACAAAGGTTTTGAGTAGACTCAAAAATGTTTTTGCCCTCCACGACCTCTGACGACGTCCCAGGAATGTCTACGACATATTTATTGTCCCCGATCTTAAAGGACGACGTGTAATGATGCTTGACAAATTTACTTTTCGTGATACAAATGTAGATTGTCGTCAAAATGGTGATCTGAAGTACAGTTTTAAAAGCACCTATTTGCATAATGATTTTAGTGTGTATTACCCAGATTGCATACTAACTTCGGTCGACATTATAACAACGTTGGCCATCATTGGTCCGGGTAACCTAACCTTGAGATCTTATTAGTAACATTTTCCTTAAAATTGCCATTAAGTTAGAAGTACTTCCATTAAATGTATTGTATTGCATTGTATTTATTTACTGTCTCAAAGCTACTGGTCTGAAGGTTGTTCATCCTATATGACCAGCTGCAATCTCATAATGATGAGCTAACAAAACTTGGAGTCCACTCCATGTTATACACTTACCTCATGTGTCGAATCTTTTACTCGTTTCATGTGACCGAATCAGAATCAGAATCTCTTTATTTTCCTTTTGTGTATTACATGAAAAAGTGAACAAAAAGTAATGCATGAAGATATGTAATTTACTTGAGAGTTGCCTAATTAAGCCCAGTTCACACCTTCAAAAGGGAGAAATGGAGACACATTAATAGAAATTCAAAATTCAAAATTGTTCCAGACCCAAAAATTTAAAACTAACTTAAGCACACTTGCTATTATAATTATTATCCTCATCATGGCTGTAATGTAAAGAATTAACCTTCTATCCCCACCCACTCAAGTCTATTCATCGTGTTAGGAGTACATTGACAATCTGTCACCTGATGGAGTCCTCCAGGGAGGAACATTGTCACTTGATTTTCCCCTGAGCCCTACTCCTTATTTGGTAACGATTTTCATCACATACTCTTGTGGTATGCCCCTCTAGGGCGCTATAGGTCATCCTGCAGCTGTAAGTGGATAAAGAATAGGCTTTCAAGGAAGAGAGGGAACTTTCAATATCCAAACAGAGCTCATCCATAATTACTGCAAATGATGGGAATTGTGATTTTCGAAATGGGTATTAGGGCAGCAGTACTAAATTATATATCCTTTTTATAATATTTTTGTACTTTCGGTTTTAGGGCAGCAACATTATATATATTATATATCCATGTTATAATATATTGCACTTTCGTTTACAGCTATGGCATAACACTGCTGTTTTAGTATATTTCAGTCAGAAGAATATACCATAGACCCACCGAACAGTTGGGTGAAACCTTTGCTTGAATTAAACAAAACTCACAAATCCCTCACAAACCTTACTTTGATAACTCTCATGCTGTACTATTGCTTGAACTGGTGAAAAGAAAATATAAACAAGTTTATGTCTAATGTCTTGGTGCTACTGGGTCTGAAGCTGACTCAGCTTATATGACCAGCTGCCAGAGGCAGACGTAATGATATGATAAGGCTTGGAGTTTACATTTACCTCATGAGTGGGGTCTTTTACTTGCCTCAGCATAGACACCGAGTACAAGGCACATCCAATTTAAAAGCTCATGCAACAATATCCAGCTCGGATTTAGGTCATGAGGAGTGCCCGGGCCTGGGACCAAACCCGGGTCCGGGTACCTTCAGCAGAGCCGGCCCATGTGGAAATGGCGGATGTCTTAACCATTAGGCCGCCCAGCTGATTTTAGATTAGATGATATAATTTTTACAACAGCTTGTAATCAGGAAAATACAGTACACAACAACCACTCATACACTGTAATGAGTTTCCGTTGTTGTCTTGCAATTTAATTATAGTTTTTACGGCTAAATACTGTTTTAAATACTGCTATACGGCATGCTAACATAAGCATACTACCACAAATAAATCTATCTTACGGCATAATGCTTTAAAATTTACTGTAATTTTTATTCAGTAGATTGCTGTGAAGTAGACCAAATTAAATCCACCATACAGCATTATATTTTACGGGAAAATCACATAAACTATTCTATACCATGATACCAGAGCATTTTATAGTAAGATACAGTAAAATCTGACTATAGCATAACACCGGAAAATGTGCTGTTGATAGCCCAACATTGGCTTATCATAGGGGTTCATCTGTTGGTTCAAGGTCAAAGTACAACAGTATTTATGCTAAGGTGCTGTGCGTAATGCATATAACTGTGGTGGATTAGGGCTTTATGTCCTGTCTTTCTGCACCTGATGGGCTAATTAGGACAGGTAGGGACCATGGCAGTGAGACGAAGGATGAAACAGCCATCCAACATAGGCTCGACCGGGAATTGAACCCTGGACCCAGTGGTTGGAAGCCCATCAAGCTACCACTAAGCTAGGCCCCCACCCACAATGCGTATAACTACACGGTAAGCGATCATCATAACTTTCCAGATGCATGTACTGTAAAGTTTACAGTAAATATCCATTTGTTCTGCTTTACGGTAGACCAACTTGTAACTGTATTTATGTGACAATAAAAATCGCAAGCAAGATGCTGTAAAACTACAGGATTTTTTTTTTACAGTGTCGAACTTCATTGGTACTTGGTCTTCCATGGTTGTATTTGCACAGTGGCCTCATACATAGATATTATTTGAGGTGGTATACATCCCAATTTTGTGGCCATAATGGATGTTTGGCCTTATCATGTTAAATAAGTGGATAAGACGAGAAGTCTAGTGTATCAATATTTCTGCTTCATACTTAATCTCGCATGCGAATATTATGCACCAATAAAGACACATGAGCTTATCTTATTTCATGCTTTGATGCATAGCCATTGTAACACAAATGTGGCATGCACAGACACTTATGTGGTGTGAGTTATAAGCCAATGGATCATCCTTAATGGCTCTTGTGCCATGAATCATTATTACAGTGCATTGCAAGTATACAGAAAACAGCATTAGTACTGTATACGTGTAGCGGAGATAACTTACAAAGCTGAATGCTTACTTATTGTAATATTGAGTGCAGTAAACATGTCCTAACAACTACTTGTATAGTATGACCACCCGTTGAAGCGGGCCACTTCTAACTTGGACTGTATTAGCTCTGCTGTATCTATGGATTTAAGATATGAACCGAGATAACAACACGAAATGTAGATATATGTTACTATCAGTTGAAAAGTATTGTGGTGTATTTCATCGATATGATGTGTCCATTATACTGTATTAAAAGAAAAGTGACAATATAGTCTACACATTATTTATTCCTCCTGGCATCTCAAACACTGTAAATAGAGTATATTGATTGTTTCAACTTATTATTATATTATTGTATGAAGGCAAATAAATTCGTCTTGAATCTTGAATCACTATTTTATGGCATTGTAAAACTCTGCCATTACTATGCACACCCTGACATCTTACCAAATCAGGCCTACATTTTGATGCATTACAGACCTGCATGACACTTATGACTGATGGTCACAACTAGAACGCACTAGGAACTGTTTTAGATGCATCATATGCTAGACATGTAATGTATTAAAAACTGTCCGATAAACTCATTTAAGTCATGTCAGAATAATTTTGGATGTGATTTATTGAGAAAGCCCATGACTAAAATCATACATACGAGCTCTGTACATTGCCAGAGCCTGGGGCTTTAGTGTTGAAGATATTACCAAGGACCATGCCAGACAAGGATATGATGGAGAAGATGAAACGAAGAGGAGAGTTGGTGATATTTGGGAACTTATGGATAATTTCTATGACAATGATATACATCAAATTTACATTTATCCCTGTACATATATATAACATGTTTTTAATCAATAGAGTCTTTTCACTGAGCAGCCCTGAGTTCAGCAAAACATAAGTCCTTCCTCTCCTCATATTACTCATTTTGCTTTTCAGACATAGAATAACTTGCTCAGAAAACTAACAAAAATCAACTGAATGATAAAGTGTCAAATATACATTAAAATGCACTAACAATACTGCTGTTAGGATGCACTTTGCTTCAGCCAATCACAGCCAAGGGCTGGAACTTTTTCAGACAATAGAATTGCAGTATTCTGTCGGTGGAAATAACGAGAACCTTTCGTGAAAATCCACAATTTTACCAAATGAGTACAAATAAATGCTATATATATGTATAATTATACCACAAGGAACTGAAACTTATTCAGTCGATGCATTATCATAAAGTAATATCTGTGACCATGATCTTCAACCAGAGGTCATCCAAAATGGCTACACACAATTATTACAACTACTGCAACATATAAACTAAATTTGGAAAATACGGTGGTGCAATGTTGAGTTTTGGGGTAAAATACAGGTGGTAATTACACTGAGGTACCTGAGATGTCATGCAGATGTACTACTAACCAATCCTCTTAGCAAACACTCTTGAGTGATCAATTGATCAAGGTCATATTGGTTCTACAGAAATGGAGTATTCCCTGAGGTGCGCCTACCCACCAAGTTTTGTCCCGGTAACATCTAACTGATTTCCAGATAGCATTCCAAATTGGGCCAGCGTCGTTTTTATATCGGCCGCCGTCATCGTTTCAACATCGCCGACATCGTGCCAATGTTGAAACGATTGTGAATGCTATCTGGCCTCTACTCTACTCTACTCTTCTATACTCCACTATACTCTACTATACTTTACTATACTCTACTATACTCCACTCCAAGCAGTCTTTTGTGCTACTGGGTCTGAAGCTTAGTCAACTTATATAACCAGCTCCCAGAGGCAGATGTAATGATGAGATGATAAGCTTGGGATCCGCGATGTTACACATTTACACCATGGGTGGGTCTTTTACTTGCCTCAGCATAGACGCAGAGTACAAGGTGCCTCCTTTTAACATCTCATGCAATCGACATCAAGCTAGGATGTAACCCATGAAGAGACCTTGGGTCGGAAATCGAACCCGGGACCTTCAGCAGAGCTAGCCAATATGGATTTGGCAGATTCCATTAGGCCACCCAGCTGCTTTAAAAAGTTCCAAAGAGGTTGAGAACGTTTCATTTCATTGCATTTCTGAGTTAATCAAAATAACATTTTTATCTTCTTATTCAAAATTCCTTCAGCAGCATTAAATATGTTTTAATTACTCTTTGCTGTCACGGAATGGAGTATTAAAGAGACTCTTAAAGTTGTTATAAGCCAGATAGCGTAATATCTTTAAGCTCCTTAAGATTGTGAAAGAATGAATGAATAGATTTAACAGCAAGATACCTATGGAGTGATAAAACATGCTAAGTCCAATTTGCATATGAGAGTGTTTCATTCAGTTACATGAATTTGCACTTCACTTAGCTTTAAGATTAGTGCAAATAACATAAACTGTTAATTCTGCGATTGGAGATGAAGATCATTTCTTTTCAAATCTATTGCAAAGTGATGCATCAATGGAAATGACATTCTCCTAGATGTGGAACTCGTGTGCATTAATTTCGTACTGAAGTACAATATGGTAAATGAAATATGATAATCAAGGTACGATGTTACTGAGTTAGTGCACAGAAAGTATGTAAAGTGTTCAGTGAAAAGTCATTCATTATAGGTTCATTGTGTCTTGCTGCAACCAGTTCTATTACTAATCTTGAAATCACCTCTGTGGCACATCCATTTTGTTGCAAGAATGTCACATTTCCTGTGAATAAAACTGTTTTGAAACCTGTTGTTCTCTCATGAATAGCATTCAATTGCCACTTATTTATATTCCTTATGAAAAACTAACTTAAAGCTGCATTGTCACTCAATATGACAGTGACCAAAATCGGTTGCATTCATTTCATTGCTTCTAAAAAAACAGATTTAAATCCCATCAGGGCCTTGCTAGGTTCACTATATCTCTATAAAATTAATAAACATACCCTATCATTTAATTTTTCATGCCATCAAAAATTGCCGATTTGTTTATATTGCACTGTCTTTTACGGCCAATGAGATGAAAAGGAGGCATAAAGGAACGTCATTAGCGTCGTCGGTTCGTAATGTATTTTATTATTGTATGCCTTCAATTTTCGTCCGATTTTCAAAATTCCAAGTTTATTACGTAAACAAATTTGAAGGTGTTTCGCCGTTTGCATAAATTGAAACAATTCTGTCCTCAATTTTTCATAAAATGACTGTGAAATCGCGAATCGGCGACGCTCTCCATTACGTTGCAATGCATAGTTAACTAAAATGTAAACAAAGTCGATCTAATAAATTCTGGCAATAATTTATAATTTAGTACAATTTAGACAGTTTGGGTTATAGAATTCATCAGTAAGAAGCATTTTCTTTCATTTGGATAGCTTTTTTGTTGGTACAAAATGGAATGATCAAAAACCGACTGACAATGCAGCTTTAAACCGAAAAATCTGAAAAATCTAATCTAACAAATCATATCTTCATTTCATCTTATCAAAACCAACAAATTGGGATATTACAGCACACAGGTGCACATCTCCTTCACCTTTCTCTCTAATCCCACTGCCTCAGCAGCAGCAAGTAACATCTTCAGATGCAAAGGCAGATTTGATTTTGAGAGCAATCATAGTCCTGATAGAATGATCAAACCTATTGCCCTAGAATCCTCACCCTGAGCATGATTGGATCCCTGTGACCTCATCTCACCTTCTCAGATGAGTGCTGAGTCCTTAATCATATTCTCAGTCACAGGCGTCAGCTTTTATGCATGTGGGTCACTTGACTTTGATCTGTATAGCACAGAGATACATCACAGGTGTAGGTATAAGTATGGCCTTGCAATTAATGCTTTGGTTTTAGGCTTATAGTGGTATTATAAAAGCCCATGCAGTGTAAAGATGGCTTTTCGAAGATTTCTATAGACACATTATATAAAGCTCAAGCATATGAATGTCGGTCAAGTGATTTAATATTGAGTATAGAAGTACATGTAATTAATGCTACTGATTTGAAGCTTACAGTAATATTATAAAATCTTCTATCAAGGTGGTTTTTTAACAAATTTTATAGACACCTTAATTATATCAATGTGGGTCAATTGACTTGTATTAGGAGTACAAAGGTGCATCACAGCTGTATGGTATAGGAATTAAGAGACAATTTTTAGTCTTTCTATCCAAATGACGCTCAATTCAGAAGGTCACAACTGCATTTAACTATTACTGTTACTGTATTCCCTGACAATGAAAACCCAATGTAGACATCAGAACCTATCTTGTATAGCTTTAGAGATTGAGAGATATATTTTTCTTTAATGATGACTAAATTTGCAAACAAGTATACAGATAATATTTTTTCATATAATCACAACCTATTTTAAAGTTAGAATTTTTAAAAATTGAGCGAAAATGCCTTGAGATGTCCAGTTTTCACTTTTCTGAAAATGACACCTGACTATTAATATCAGAGCAAGATTAATGAATATGGTTCTTTATGTATTCTTAACAGGTTATTTGCTTATGTTGGATTTCAACTGACTATTAGATATGCAGATAGACAGCTAGACAGACAGACAGACAGCTAGAAAGACAGACAGACAGACAGACATACAGCACGACAGACAGACAGACAGACAGAAAAACTGTATTCACAATAAAGAGACATAATATATACACGTGTTTGCAATAAAAAAAGACATAACAATTTAAAATCTAAGGGACGAAAATAAGCCTCAAGCAATTGTTATAAGCTATGGATGTGTATAGCTTTTCTGCCTCAAATCCCAAATTTTGTTCCCAGATTACTTAATATCCACATTAATCTATCTGGCATATAAACAACATCCTATTTGAGCCTGTTAATCTTTCACCATGGGTGGACTCATAGCAAATGTAGAAGGGAAACTTTTTGCAACAACAAAAGAGCAATTAGACCCGTCTAGCATTTTGTCTTGCTCCATACTAATTAAGTTAAACCCCAAGAGCCATGGCAGCTTATGACACATGTTACAAAATGCAACTTCACCAATTTGTCTCTTAGTTCTACCCCTCTTGAGTTAACAAACACAACCGCTTGACAAAGATTGTGCTTAGTTTATTTTGTGGACTTCTGTCGGGGCAGAGGTAATGATGGGATGATAAAGGGACTGAGTGGTTTCGTTATCAAGGTCATGGCTAGCTCTGCTGAAGGACCCAGGTGCAAAACCCAGTACAAGTGCCCTTCATGAGCTACATCTTAGCCAGATGTTGGTCACATGAGATGTTAAATGGGGTGAAAAATTACCATAATAACAAGTCACTATCACTGTAGCAGATAAGTATTGTTTGATGATGTCATATATATTGTAAAGTAAAATCTCTGATGTAGGGACTGATGGATCAGTCTAATTGTAATGTCATCCTTGCAGCAATGGTGTAGTGACATCATCTGAATGTCTTTTTATGTTTAACATTCATACTGCCCCCTTTTCCTGTTACTTTTTCTACCCATTGGAGGTGACTGTAGGCCTACTTGGTGTCTATGTTGGGACAAGTGACAGACCCAACCCATGGGGTATGTGTTTTTATTATCAAGTTGAATAAGTTGGCATTTCAAGGTTAACCTGGTACGGACTCCAATTCTTCTCTTTGCATCATTGTGTCTGACACTGGAAGTTGATCATACAAGCTGACAAAGTTAACAGCCCACAAAAAGTTTTTATCTATTGTTTGTCTCAATAATAACCCTCATAAGGGAGAGTCATGTGAAGAATTTTAGCTGATAGAAAACAAGTCAAACTCCAACTTTATAACTAATAAAAGCTACTGTACCTGCTGATCATCATAATGGCCAAGTGTCAGAGAGGGAAAATCGCAATTATTTCTGATGTGCATTTTTTATCAGATAGAAAGTTTAAGTTTGATTTAAACAAGCATGATGACATGCACATTGAATCCTTCTATCATAACATATAATACTAGGTCCACTCCATTTAACATCATATGTTGAACAATGTTAGCTACTACTTAACTCTTAAGCGCCACAGCTCCAAAATAATTATCTAAGCCTGGAATAAAACCAGATCATCTATAGAGCAGAAAAATACCTTAACCACTAGAAACAGCTAATGTCTCACTCAGGATGCTATATTCATTTGGCATCCAGCAAGGGTCTATCTTTTTTCCTCTACTACTCAACACATTTCCTGTTGAGCAAGCTGGGAGACATTTATTTTCAAGTCCTGTATTCAGTCACACTCCCATGAGAGGTAACTTCCCTTATTCATGTGGCCACAGTGATGTCTGCTAAAAGCAATCTGGTACAACGTTTTCTCTAAGGTTGGATGGTTAAGTAGGCTGAGTGGAGTGATTTCCTTAATTGAGGCCTAGACCCTGGGCATCGATTAAGGTCAGTGACACATGACAACAAGATAAATGGGGTAAAGGTATGTAATACTCTTAAACGTACAAGATGCTCAAATGAGCACTCTGACACTTTGAAAATATGAATATGGATATATTACAGTTTATAGTTTAATTGCTGGCAGATTTAGTTTATTACTTTACTTACCTGTTTTTAAACCAGTGATTTAAATGTGTATTCATTCCACACTTCATTCATGTATTAAGGATGTGTAGTTATTTATTTTTTCACCTTATTATGTAATAAATAACAAAGCGATATTGATGCATCACCTGCATGATTATACAAAAATGAAAATTAATAACCAACAAAACATCGTAGTTTATTTCAACAAGGACACAATATTCGATGAAATAAGTAGGTGAATAAAACCGTTGTCACTGGCAAAGAACAGAAATAGAAACTATCAAATACATATCAATTTTGTGAGTATCATCAACATTAAATGTCCATAGATAGATAGATATGGATGGACGGGGATATATGGATGGATAGATAGATATATGGATAGATAGATAAATAGATAGATAGATAGATATAGATAGATAAATATATTTAGATAGATAGATAGATCGTAGATAGATAGATAGATAGATAGATGGCTAGATAATTAGATAGATAGTCGGATATGCATCTCAGTTTGTTGACAGCATGAAATCATAATATAAATATTAGTAAAACAAGTGTAAAAAACACCACCAGATGAATTATGTGATATGATTTTCACAAATGTCTGACAAAAAGTACAATGTTAAGTCATCGTATTTTATTATCAAAAATCTACTAACATATTCGGATTCCTGGTATTAGAATTAGGCAGCTGGGTAGGTATAGCAGCAGGTTCATGTAGTATTGTACATCTGTAGGTCACCATAAATGCAGTGATTTGAAATTACTGTAAGCCACTATAGAGTGATTAAGTTCTTGTTACATAGACACCTCGAGCTGTGTGGGATACTTGCATTTAAGGGAGGCATGTGCCTGTGTGCAACCACTTTGCTCTGATACTGCCTCAGATACTCACTCAGATAGCGTGATATCCGGACCTGCTGAACTAACAGCAATAGTTGCAGAACTTTTCATAAATGGAAAAAAATATATTTAGCAGTGAACCATTTCTTGAAAATGACAATTGATGATGAATAATTGACAGCTGATCAATGATTTTTATATTGCAGTGCATATATCCTTACACACGTGTGAATAACATGCGAGATATTGCAATATATATCATTTGTGAAAAATATACCTTACTGCAATTAAACTGTTAACACATTAGTCAATTCATTTTACCATGGCATATCGATTTATTCTAAACAAATCTGTTCAGCTCTGAGACATGATATCAAGAAAATAGGCAACAGAAAGTCATGTTAAACAGGATACGGATATCTCAAATTGGCAGACATTAAGAACTTGTCTCGAATTAGTCCTATGCAGAGAATTATCCATTGATTAACCGACTATGTAGTATGTACCATCAAAGGCAATCCTCACTCAGAAAGGAAAACAGTGCAAGAGAACAAACTCATATTTAGTGATCATTCCTGGGCTTATTTTGTTGTTTTGCAGTGTATTTTTGTGATATTGCAGTAACTTGCTGCCTACAAATCATCGTTGATCAATTTCTGAATTAGCGGACTAATCTTAATAGATAGATAGATATAGAAAGTGCAGCCCTCTTACACAAGTTCTTGCCACTATCAAGGAGTCCACCCATGTTACACATTTACCCCAAGGGCGGGATCTTTTACTTGCCTCAGCATAGACACTGAGTGCAAGGGACCGCCAATTTAACATCTCATCCGTACGATATCCAGCTGATATGTTGCTCATGAAAGGTTCCCGGGCCTGGGATTGAACCTGGGTCCTTCAGAGGAGCAGCAAGTGTCTTACCACTAGACAACCAAGCTGCTTGATAAGCTCCATTAAGAAGAAAAAATTGACAAAAACTCCAACATGCAAAAATAACCACCAGACTGTCTCACATCCTTGGGCATTTCACAGCAAATAAGGCTCTAATAAGGCAATATTACAGGAAAGTTATGGTAATGTCAGAATAAAAGCATTAAATCTCTATTAAGAATGTTAGCGATTTAATGTTGCCGAATAAAATTCTGGTAACAAAACCTCCATATGATACATTTACGTTTTAAGAAAATTACACATTCAGTTGCAATAGACAATTATTATTTAATCCAGGAATGACGACACATTTTATTTACTTAGAATGTTCCCTTGAATAGACTGTATGGAAGTGTGAAATTTAAAACAGTAATTTTTTTACAAAATTGCATCAATTAGATAATAGCTTTCGGTGTGATAGCCAGAACTAAATTTTCATAGATTTTGCCAAACACATTGAATGGAAAATACTAAATCTACACCTGAAAGACCAATGAATTTGGGACCTTACTGCATTTCACCTATAACACTTGCGAATACTTCACCAGTGAGGCTTATACATTTTGTCTTGATTGCAGGATTCCTCTGTTAAATATAAATTTTCAATATTTTGTTTGCATAATAAACTGACTAATTTAATAACTTTAGACCAGGAAAATTGAGGAAACACAATACACTGTTTTGCACAACAGTATTTATTTATTTTTACTTACACAATGCACATTTATATGTTTCACATCGCACGTTAATGATGTCAAAATGATTTTAAGATTTATGCTTGTGCTTTTATGTTTAAATTTGTACTGTCATGTTTTATGAGGCAAAATACATTTTATGATGTCTCATGTCTAATAACAACAATGGTGGGATTTTATAAGTTTATGGATCCCTCCTGTAATGCAGAATTTTCAAATTTTTCTTGTTTTTCATTCATCTGCTCTTTCTTTTTCCTGTACTATAGTCAACCTTTGCACGATATATCAATCTGTCTCTCCAAACAATTAACAATGTTAATTCTATCAAGTACTATTCAATGGGTGGGCCTAAGAGGATAAATGACTAAGGAATATAGGAAATCTATCAGTATAAACACTACTTTGCATAAGGATCAAGCAACAAAAAAGGAAAAACAAAACAATACGCGGGCAATTCATCACTTTTGTGATGATAAAAGGTCCACACTGGAATAATTTGGAGTCATTGGAACCCTAACAATTTAGAAGGGAGAGTTATTAATCAGCGTTATTATTTCTGGTTAGTGATAATTCATAACTCTGGGGAATACCAATTATATCATTTTGTTATGATTTGAGATAATTTCCGAGCAAATAAATATTAGATTTCAGTAAATTGTTTGTTTTGATGTGCATTTTAGTTGAAATTTTATTCGCCAGCCAATTGCACCCTGCCAGTAAAGCTAATGCCAGGAGTCATAAAAGAAAGCCAAAAGGCACAAAGAAAATCTCCCAGAAAAAAAATTGGCAATTAAGAAATTTGCGAAGAAAAATAAAAGGATCTACTTACAAAATTGAGTTCAAGGATCAATAGCTGCATGATTGCTTCTTTCAGTCCTAGACTATTAATTTTCCTGTCTAAAGGCTAAATGTTGGACTGCTGTATAGCTGTTTGGCTGGCTGTCTGTCTAGCTGTCGGCATACATGATCCCCCCCCCCCCAAACAATGTGTCTGTCTCTGCAGTTGGGGAGAATATAAGACAGCAAGAACAGCAAGAGGATATCTCACAAGACTGTCAAGAACAAATTTTATTTATATATATTATTTTAAAAAACATTGAATGTTATATACAAGCATATCAGACTAACTTACATTACAATGATACATTATGTCAGAAAGATCACACTTCTTGACATTTTCTTGAATGTTTTTTTCTTGACATTTTCTTAAAATAAACACGAAGTCATAAAAACCTGTTAAAGTGTTAACAAGAAAGCTGTGAACATGCGGATTAAAATGCAGCACTGATTAATGTTTGGATGAAATGAATGTTTAAGAAATCATTTTCTTAGGTCTGGCAGCCATAATTTAAGGAATCCAAATCAGTTATTGGAACAGTTATGAATGTGCTTCCGATCAAGGTACAGGATGTGGTACCATTTTAATGTAATCTCTAAGTCTGAGATGTTTTTTTTTGGAAAAACAGGTACATTTTGCTGTTTCATTTCTTCTAATTATCTGTCAGAAGCTGGAATAATAGCATGTAATGAAAAAACTGCTGAAGTTTTGCTACAACAGTCATCAATCACACAAAAATTGCACTATTAAAGGGGAACTAATGGAAGTTTGTAAGTTAATTTCAAAAGTTCAATTAGATGTTAAATAATACATTGCAGTGAAAGGAAATGTCTTAAACTATGGTTTGATATGATTTCAAGCCAATTAATAATGCAATTTGCACCATCAGCCGACATGCTGGGGGCCGCCATTATTGCACACGGCACGCAAAATAGTGACGTCACTTATGTACTAAGTCAAGAACAGCTAGGCCATATATATATATGCATTCAGCCATATGAATCATTCAGAAGGACTCTTGATTACAAGCCCTTACACTGTTCATTGCAATTATAACAAGAACAGACAGCACAACAAAATAAAGGGTGTTAATTGCAATATTTTGGAAAAACTGCATAATTATTGCATTGATTGCAATGAGCAATTTGTATCTAAGAATAGGTATATAGGCATGGGCAAATAATATTTTGTATCACTATATTTCTGACCATATTTTTGCAAGAGAACAGAATTGGAATACTGCTTTGCTTTGTAAATAAAATATGAGTTACATGATATTTAGGGACAGTGTGCAGTATTATTTATAGTATAAATATATTTCGTAGTATCTATATTTAGTGTATATATAGTGTTAGTGGGGATGTTTTATAGGCATCATCTCCTTTACCAAGATTTGGCAACATAATACATTTTTCGTGTATGCATACAATGCTGAAATCTAATACAATGTAAACTGCTCTATATTACTAAAAATGTATTTAATTAGTACTCAGTTATCCAAACATTCAGTAGTTGTATTACATAGCAGGATAATTGATAGCTGTTTCACTGATAATTTTATATTGTCAATTCTGCTGGCTGCTTTGAAATCTGTGAGTCCCAGTGCCACCCAGTACATTCATACACGAAAAATATTTAATGTCACAATCACAATTAAGAACTGATCCCGGTTGTAAACTTTTTATTAAATTTGCAATTTGTTTGCCATACTTTCATTTGCATCCCATCATTATTTCTTATATTTAGATCTTGTTATTTATAATAAATGTTTTTATTAATTTTTTTATTTTAATTTTATTAAATCATTTTATTATTTTTTTTAAATATGAGTTTAAGGGGGCATCCTAGTCAGCGTTTTTTAAAATAAGAACTTTATTAGTGGATGTCTCCTGACCAAAAAAATTTTGTATTTTGACCTTTTTTTATTTTATTTTTTTACTGCTTATTGTAGTTCCTTGTAATTTACTGATTTGTTTGTTTTATTTAATTTGGTCTAATAAATTCTCTAATTGCATTGTCAAATAGTACATTGGCAATTACTTGACACTCAGTAAGAACTGCTCTGAAAGTGCAATTAACTGTATCTTAAACTGTTGTTGACAGTTGTTCTCACCACTTGAATTGCAATGCCAAGATCTATAGTACAACAGTGACGTATTTCCGGTCAGTGCAAAACACTGGGAATTTAAAAAATGGCGGCCTCCGTAGTTCACAAAACGGAGCTAAAAAATGCAGTATATTTCATTACCAGTGCATATATACAAGTTATGTATAATAGCGTGGATGTGTTTCAATGGACCCAAGCTAATATCTGAGAGGTAAAGTGTTGAAGGTGTTAGTTCCCCTTTAAAATATTGATTTCCACCATTTTAGTATAATATATACTAATCATAGCTATACTAGCTGATTTAGTCTAGCAGGAGCCAGCATGGGGTATCAAAACAGACAAGTATAATTCTTATAGTTGTACTGTATTCTCTTCATTATTTTTCAGACTTGAAACTTCTATCACTATTCACCAAAGTCCATCTGTCACTAACGCAATACAGTGACAATCTGTCAATTGATGGAGTTTTACAAGGAGGTACATTGTCACCATATCTTTCAATCCTGTTTTGTTTCTAATGATGTTCATTATGCACCCCGATGACAAATGGGTTGCCCCAAAGGAGTGTTTTTGATCAATGGCCAAAAGTGGACATTAGAAAAAATGTACTCCGTCATGTTATACATTTCCAACACGAAATTAAAACTGCTTTTTTAGTTCTGTTATTCTGTTACAATATTTTAACCCTTGACTGTGCCTACTTGAATGATTTTGTTTTGCTGCAGTAACTATGCATGTTCAAAGGTGTCAGTCGTATTTTTTTCATTGAGAATAGCACAATAATGCTAGCATTAAGTCAAACTCAATTTGGTAACTGATAAAGATTAGTTACAATCTACTACCATCCATAATGTACTTAACCATTAACTCCAGACTATTGGAAGGTGTCCCTTGCAGGGGTTTCCTTCATCCTCTGCTTACCCAGGTTGCTCCCCAGTAGTGACACATATTGGTCTTTGGGGAGTCTCCTCATTCATACACACTTTTTTTTATTACAGATGTATCATCTCATCTCCTTTCATCTCACCAAACATTGTATGATTTATATAAATGAAAAAATGTGATTTGCCTGTATGTCTGTTTAATATCAATGATCAAGTTTCACCTTTCCACTAAAACCACATCACTACCAAGGCCTGAAGCTTTGCCCTGAAGGTGCTTGGTCTTAATGGATATTAAAACAGTTGCTAAATTTTGTTTCCGTGCCTTTTATGTGTACATGTATGCTAGGATCAAAACAGACACTGCAAAATATCTGACATTAGGTAGCCTTTTTAGATCGTCAGCTTATCTTTATATCTGCCTCTGATGGCTGTAATAGATTGGCTATGAGCTCAACACCACTAAGACAATACCATATCATATGACATTAGATGAATTTAGCTTTGACTCAATATGCAGATCAATGCTGGTAATCTATCTTATGTCGTAATATTCCTATCTTGCAGAAAAGAAATCTATTCAAATGATGCTCAATTCAGAAGATTAGAACTGCCTTTAACTGTATTCCTTGACTATGAAAACCCATTGTGGACATCAGAGTCTATGTTGTATAGCTCAGGAGATATGATTTTTCTGCCTAATTTGTATGTATGTTTAATTGTTTTTCATATATTCAAAGTTTATTTTGAAGTCTGAAAAATTGAGTAAAAATGCAGAAGAAGGGCAGCCATTACAATTCAGTGATGCGAGATTTGCATTTAACACAAAATGCCTTGAGATGTCGAGTATTCACTTTTCTGGAAATGACACCTGAGTATTAATATTAGAGCAAACCCAATGAATATGGAACTTTATGAATTATAAACAGGTTATTTGCCAATGTTTGATTTCAACTGAGCAAACTTTTAGATACATAGAAAGACAGCTAGACAGACAGAAAGACAGACAGAAAAACTGTATTCACAATAAAGAGACACAAAATAATGCATGTGTTTAAAATTAAAAAAAAAAATTTAAAATCTGAGGGAAGAAAAAAAAAGCTTCAAGTAATTGTTATTAGATTTGGATTGTTACAAGCTCAACTTTGTTTAAAGGTTGTACTGTTCCTTCCTTAAATCCCCAAACTTTTGTCCCAGGTTACTTAATATCCACTTTAATCTATCTCACATATAAACAACATCCTTTTTGAGCCTGTTAATCATCGGTGGACTCATAGCAAGTGTAGATGAGAAACTCTTTGCAACAACAAAAAGAGCAATTAGACACGTCTAGCATTTGTCTTGCTTCATAATAATTAACCCTGAAAAGCCATGGCAGCTTATGACACTTGGTTACAAAATGCAACTTCACCAATTTGTCTCTTGGTTCTACCCCTCTGGAGTTAACGAACACAACCGCCTTCTGAAGATTGCGCTTAATTTTATTTTGTGGACTTCAGTCAGGCCAGGGGCAATGATGGGATGATAAAGCGTCTGTGTGGTTTCATTGCCAAGGTCATGGCTAGCTCTGCTGAAGGGCTCTTGAGCTACATCTTAGCTGAATGTCGGTTGCATGAGACGTTAAATAAGTTGGCATTTCAAGTTTACATGGTGTGGACTCCAATTCTTATCATCACATCGTTGTGTCTGACAAGTTGATCATACAAGCTGACAAACTTTCAGACCACATGCAATGACACAAACAGTTTACAGCCCACAACATGTTTTTATCTATTATTTGTCTTGACATTAACACTCACATGACATGCATATTGATCCTTTTATCATAACACCAATATAATACTTGGTCCAGTCAAGTTTGGCTACCATTTAACTCTTAAACACCAAAGCTCAAAAATTATTATCCAAGCCTGGAATAGAACCCAGGATCATCTATAGAGCAGAGAAATACCTTAAGCAATAGAATCAGCTAAAATCTCACTCAGGATGCTATATTCATTTGGCATCCAGCAAGGGTCTATCTTTTTTCCTCTACTACTCAACACATTTCCTGTTGAGCAAGCTGGGAGGCATTCATTTTTAAGTTCTGTATTCAGTCACACTCCCATGAGAGGTAACTTCCCTTATTCATGTGTCAACAGTTATGTCCACTAAAAGCAATCTGGGACGTTTTCTCTAAGGTTTGATGGTTTAGTAGGCTGAGTGGAGGGATTTCCTTAATTGAGGCTTAGACCCTGGGCTTCGATTAAGGTCAGTGACACATGACAACAAGATAAATGGGGTAAAGGTATGTAATACTCTTAAATGTGCAAGATGTTCAAATGAGCACTCTGACACTTTGAAAATATGAATATGGATATATTACAGTTGATGGTTAATTGCTAGCAGATTTAGTTTATTGTTTTACTTACCTGTTTTTAAACCAGTGATTTTAATGTGTATTCATTCCACACTTCATTCATGTATTAAGGATTTGAAGTTTTTTTTTCACCTTTTATACTATTAATAACAAGGCAATAATGATGCGTCAGCTGCATGATTATTCCAAAATGAAAATTAATAACTGACAAAACATCGTAGTTTAATTCAACAAGGAAAAAACATTCGATAAAAAAAATGTGTAGAATAAAAAAATTGTCACTGGCATAGAACAGAAATAAAAACTAGTAATTATTAAAACAAATACATGTCTGTGAATATCGCAAACAGTAAATGTCTGTTTTAACATGACAAAATCACAGATTATAAATATTTCGATTCCTACCTTTTACTAAATTCTAATTAAGGCAACTTCCAATGGCTTAATTGTGACAGATAGTAGAGACAGCAAATTGCTACCTTTCAATTTTGAACGAAAGGAAATGAATGACTGATGAAACAGCTCAAGTGGCAAAAACAGATCAATAAATCAGAGAATTGGAAATAATTTTAATGTGAGCAGACTTTCAATTGATCTACTAATCATGGAAGCATTAGAGAAGAACAATTATGGATAGACAGATAGATAGATAGATAGATAGATAATTAAATAGATAGATAATTAGATAGATAGTCGGATATGCATCTCACTTTTTGAGAGCATGAAATCATAATATAAATATTAGTAAAACAACAGGTGTAAAAAAACACCACCAGATGAATTATGTGATCTGATTTTTCCAAATGTCTGACAAAAAGTAGTCATCCTATCAAATAATTAAAAATCTGCTAACATATTCGGATTCCTTGTATTAGAATTAGGCAGCTGGGTAGGTACAGCAGCAGGTTCATGTAGTTGTGTACATCTGTAGGTCACTATAAATGCAGTGATTTGAAATCACTGTAAGCTACTATAAAAATAATTGATATCCTGAGCCACCTGCTGGTGAACTAAAAGCAATAGTTGCAGAACTTTTCATAATTGGAAAAATTGTTTTCAATTAAAAAGGTTGTGATGTATTTTTTTTTCATGATGGACAAAGTCCGGTCTGATGACTGTACCGGAGGAAAGGACAGAACCAGGAATCTCTCAGCAAGTCATCACATCAAACAAACAGACAAAGAAAATGGGGTAGGTGTTAACACATTAGTCAATTCATTTTACCATGGCATATCGATTTATTCTAAACAAATCTGTTCAGCTCTGAGACATGGTTACAAGAAAAAAGGCAACAGAAAGTCATGTTAAACAAGATATGGATATCTCTTATTGGCAGAAATTAAGAATTAGTCTCGAATTAGTCCCATGCAGAGAAATATCCATTGATTAACAGACTAAATAGTATGTACCATCAAAGACAATCCTCAATCGGAAAGGAAAACAGTGCAAGGGAAAAAACTCATATTTAGTGATCATTCCTGGGCTTATATTGTTGTTTTGCAGTGTATTTTTGTGATATTGCAGTAACTTGCTGCCTAAGATTCATCGTTGATCAATTTCTGAATTAGCGGACTATTCTTGATAGATAGATAAATAGATAGATATTGAAAGTGCAGCCCTCTTAGGCAAGCTCTTGCCACTATCAAGGGTTGCTTTATGAGGTGAGAGAGAAGAGGAGTCCACCCATGTTACACATTTACTCCAAGGGTGGGATCTTTTACTTGCCTCAGCCTTAGACTAAACAAGCCTCAGCATAGACACTGAGTGCAAGGGACTGCCAATTTAACATCTCATCCATACGGCATCAAGCTGAGATGATGCTCATGAAAGGTTCCTGGTCCTGGGATTGAACCTGAGTCCTTCAGAGAAGCAAGCGAGCGTCATACCACTAGACCACCCAGCTGCAAGATAAGCTCATTTAAGAATAAAAAATTGGCAAAAACTCCAACATGAAAAAATACCTAAACTCTACTACCAGACTGTCTCACATCCTCGGGCATTTCACAGCAAATAAGGCTCTAACAAGGCAACATTACAAAAAAGTTATGGTGATGTCAGGAGGGAATCACTAAATCTTTGTTGAGAATGTAAGCGATTTAATGCTGCCAAATAAAATTCTGGTAACAAAACCTCCATATGATACGTTTACCTTTTAAGAAAATTACAAGTTCAGTTCCAATAGACAATTGTTATATAAATAGTGGATGGTGAGGAGACCAATATGCAGTTTTACTGGCCAAAGCCAGTGATGTTGTGCAAGGCATAGCTAAGCACAATATTTGAATATTTGAGTGAGTGAGGTGTGCCATTGTTATTTCTTGCCTTGGCATTTTAAAGTTTAAAATCCTTGCAAAGACACTAAAGGCCTACTTGACTAACCTATCACTAGCTGAGGCCAGTAAAACTGGCTATTGGGTGACTCTCCATCCATCATTTCTTATATTCTACACCAAAACTGTTATAGCTAATTATTGTTACATGATATTTTGCAAAAGCAAAACAGGACAATATTTCCACAAATACATGAATCACCACATGTAACAACAACATTATATAATATCACATGTATATACATTTGTATGAATAAATCATAATCTCAAGTTTAATATTTGTCATAACTGACAACTATATTTTCACTTTCAAATTGCTAGTTTGACTGTCACATGACCAATATTGCCTACAAATATCAGGATTTATTAGTCCTGTCATGTGATGATGGCTATTACAATCTAGGTATAGAATATAATTTACTCCAGGTATGACGACACCTTTTATTTACTTAGAATACGTCCTTTTAAGGACTGTATGGAAATGTGGTGTCTTTTTGATAAAAATCACATCATTTAGAAAATAGGTTTTGGCATGATAGCTAGCATAGAATTTTCATAGACTGTGCCAACCATATAGAATGGAAAAGCAGCTCAAAATTGTCGCAATGAATCTACAAGTTTCACTTGAAAGACCAATGAAGTTGGGATCTAACCGCAATTCACTTATAACGATTGTGACTAATTAACCAGTGAGGCTAATATATTTTGTCTTTATTGCAGAATTCCTCTGTTTAATGCTAATTTCCAGTATTTTGTTGGAAAAATTTACTATTAATTTTATTTGCTAAGTATTTTATATTATGTCTTTTACTCGGTGTCTATGCTAGGGTAAGTGAAAGACCCACTCGAGGGGGTAATGTACAACATATTGTGCGCTATTCAAATTTATGTAACTAAATAATAGGAGAATGCATTTAAATATAGTTTTTAAAACTCATGCATTTCCCCAACCAGTTGCTCTCTTGTTTGATGCCACTGCTACTTTATAAAGATATATGTATGTACAATGCCCTGGTTGAAATGAAAAAAATCTGAATCACACTATCATCTAGTCATCGCGTCTGCCTTTGGCCTTTGGTTGTATAAACTGAATAAAACACCAGACCAGTGGAATTGCGGCAATACAATAACATTTTTCGTTCAACTATATATATTATTTACAGTGATGCAAGCCTGATTTAGGCCTATACACATTGCACATTTCTATGTTTCACATCAAACAGATTTTATGATTTATGATTTATTTATGCTTTTATGTTTTGTACTGTCATGTTGTATGATGCAAAACAAATTTCATGATGTCTCATGTCTAATAACAACCATGGTGGGATTTTATAAATGTATGGATCTCTCCTGTACCACTTTGTTCTCATCTCAGCAATGGCAATGCAGAATTTTCCAATTTTTCTTGTTTTTCATTCATCTGTTCTTCCTGTTTCCTGTTCTATAACCAACCTTACAATATATCAGTCTGTCTCTCTAAACAATTTGACAATTGTAATCCTGAGAAGTTATATTCATTGGGTGGCCCTAAAAGGATAAAGGACTAAGGAATGTAGGAAATCTATCAGTATAAACACTACTTTGCATAGCGAGGGCAACAAAAAAGGAAAAAAAAAACAATACACGGGCAATTCGTCACTTCTGTGATGATGAAAGGTCCACACTGGAATAATTCAGAGTCATTGGAACCCTTAACAATTTAGAAGGGAGAGTTATTAATCAGCGTTATTGTTTCTGGTTAGCGATAATTCATAACTCTGGGGAATACCCAATATTTGTTATGATTTGAGATAATTCTGAGCAAATAAATGTTAGATTTCAGTAAATTGTTTGTTTAAGCCTGAAGTTTTGATGTGCATTTTAGTGGACATTTTATTCGCCAGCCAATGGCACCCTGCCAGTAAAGTTGATGCCTGGAGTCATAAAAGATATCCAAATGGCATAAAAGTAAATCCCCCAGAAAAAAGGTGCAATTAAGAAATTTGCGAAGAAAATAGAAGGATCTAGTTACAAAATTGAGTTCAAGGATCAATAGCTGCATGATTGTTTCTTTCAGTCCTAGACTATTAATCTGCCTGTCTATAGGCTAAATATTGGACTGCAGTGTGGCTGCCTGGCTAGCTGTCTTTCTAGCTGTCTGTCTAGCTGTCTCTCTGCAGACATGATTCCTCCCCCCCCCAAACAATCTGTCTGTCTCTCCCGTTGGGAAGAAGTAAGACAGCAAGAACAGCAATATATCTCACAAAACTGTCAAGAACAAATTTTATTCATCTATATTATTTAAAAAAAATGTATGTTATATACAAGCATGTCAGCCTAATTTACATTACGTCTTAAATGCTGTTTATTATGTGTCATCATACAATTGTTGGGTCATCATAGGGCTTTGTGCGATCTGACAATAATACAGTAAGATCACAACTTTAAGGTACATTTTTATCAAAATTACACATGTAATTACGTACATAGATTCAACAATTTGTTTTGTTACATATAAGAGTGGAACCTGGCTGTCATGAGACCATTAATAACTGATCTTATTTGTGCTGTGGTTATTATAGCTAGGTAAACATTATGGTTCTTTAAATATATTCACTTATCATTAAGGCAACAGAGAAATGAGAAAGTTTAACCATGCATAAACATAATTTCTTCATTCAAGAACAAATTCCATTTGAGGCATGTTTGTGACTGTACATTCAAAACTTTGGATTTCATCAGAAAAACCGAAGAATTTTCAACTTCTTAACATTTTTTTAAAATATCCACAAAGATTTAAAAACCTGTTAAAGTGTTAACAAGAAAGCTGTGAACATGCAGATTGAAATGCAGCACTGATTAATGTTTGAATGAAATGAATGTTTCAGAACTGTTTTTTTCAGGTCTGGCAGCCATAATTTAAGGAATCCAAATCAGTTATTGGAACAGTTATGAATGTGCTTCCGATCAAGGTACAGGATGTGGTACCATTTTAATGTAATCTCTAAGTCTGAGATGTTTTTTTTTGGAAAAACAGGTACATTTTGCTGTTTCATTTCTTCGAATTATCTGTCAGAAGCTGGAATAATAGCATGTAATGAAAAAACTGCTGAAGTTTTGCTACAACAGTAGTATGATTAGTATATATTTATACAATTTAGTATAAATATATACTAATCATATCTATACTAGCTGGTCTAGGAGAAGCCAGCATGGAGTATCAAAACAGACAAGTATATTTCTTATAGTTGTATTGTAATTTCTTCTTCATTTTTCTGACTTGAAACTTCTTTCACTATTCACCAAAGTCCATCTGTCACTAACGCAATACAGTGACAATCTGTCAATTGATGGAGTTTTACAAGGAGGTACATTGTCACCATATCTTTCAATCCTGTTTTGTTTCTAAGGATGTTCATTATGCACCCCAATGACAAATGGGTTGCCGCAAGGAGTGATTTTGATCGATGGCCAAAGGTGGACATTAGAAAAAAATGTACTCCGTCATGTAATACATTTCCAACTCAAAATTAAAACTGCTTTTTTAGTTCTGTTATTCTGTTACAATATTTTAACCCTTGACTGTGCCTACTTGAATGATTTTGTTTTGCTGTAGTAACTATGCATGTTCAAAGGTGTCAGTCGTATTTTTTTCATTGAGAGTAGCACAATAATGCTAGCATTAAGTCAAACTCAATGTGGTAAAGATTAGTTACAATCTACTACCATCCATTATGTACTTAACCATTAACTCCAGACTATTGGAAGGTGTCCCTTGCAGGGGTTTCCTTCATCCTCTCCTTACCCAGGTGGCTCCATAGTAGCGACACATTTTTGTCTTTGGGGAGTCTCCTCATTCATACAATTTTTTATATTATGTATCATCTCATCTCCTTTCATCTCACCAAACATTGTATGATTTATATATCAATGATCAAGTTCACCTTTCCACTAAAACCACATCAATACCAAGGCCTGAAGCTTTGCCCTGATGGTGCATGGTCTTAATGGAAATGAAAACAGTTGC
This sequence comes from Alitta virens, assembly GCA_932294295.1. Taxonomy (NCBI): domain Eukaryota; kingdom Metazoa; phylum Annelida; class Polychaeta; order Phyllodocida; family Nereididae; genus Alitta; species Alitta virens. Next base: position 26,545,289 of record OW028580.1, on the reverse strand, counting down.
TAAATTTAGTTTCCATGCCTTTAATGTGTACATGAATGCTAGGAACAAAACAGACACTACAAAATATGTGACATTAGTTAGCCTTTTTAGATTGTCAGCTCATCTTTATATCTGCCTCTGATGGCTGTAATAGATTGGCTATGAGCTCAACACCACTAAGACAATACCATATCATATAACATTAGATGAATTTAGCTTTGACTCAATATGGAGATCAGTGCTGGTAATCTGTCTTATGTCGTAATATTCCTATCCTGCAGAAAAGGAATCTATTCAAATGATGCTCAATTCAGAAGATTGAAACTGCCTTTAACTGTATTCCTTGACTATGAAAACCCATTGTAGACATTAGAATCTATGTTGTATAGCTTAGGAGATATGATTTTTCTTTAATGGCAGTCAAATTTGCATATACGTATGTTTCTTTTTCATATATTCAAAGCTTATTTTGAAGTCTGAAAAATGTAGTAAAAATGCAGAATGAGGGTGGCCATTACAATTGAGTGATGCGAGATTTACATCTAACACAAAATGCCTTGAAATGTCTAGTATTCTGAAAAATGACACCTGAATAGTGTATATTAGAGCAAGCTTAAAGAGTATGGTGCTAATGAGTTCTTAACAGGTTATTTGCCAATGTTTGATTTCAACTGAGCAAACTCTTAGATAGTTAGACAGCTAGCAAGACAGCTAGACAGACAGACAGACAGAAAAACTATATTCACAATAAAGAGACACAATAAACACATGTGTTCACAATAAACAAAAAAATTCAAAATCTGAGGGAAGAAAAAAAAAAGCTTCAAGCAATTGTTATTAGTTTTGGATAGTTACAAGCTCAACTTTGTTTATAAGTTATACTGTTCCTTCCTTAAATCCCCAAATTTTGGTCCCAGATTACTTAATATCCACTTTAATCCATCTCACATGTAGACAACATCCTGGTTGAGCCTGTAAATCTTTCACCATGGGTGGACTAATAGCAAATGTAGATAGGAAACTCTTTGCAACAACAAAAGAGCAATTAGACACGTCTAGCATTTGTCTTGCTCCATACTAATTAAGTTAAACCTAGAAAAACCATGGCAGCTTATGACACTTGTCACAAAATGCAACTTTACCAATTTGTCTTTTGGTTCTACCCCTCTTGAGTTAACGAAAAAACAAATGCTTGACAAAGATTGTACTTAGTTTTATTTTGTGGACTTCAGTCAGGGCACAGGTAATGATGGGATGATAAAGCGTCTGGGTGGTTTCGTTGTCAAGGTCATGGCTGGTGCTGAAGGGCTCTTGAGCAACATCTCAGCTGAATGTCGGTCACATGAGATATTAAATAAGTTGGCATTTCAAGGTTAACATGGTGTGGACTCCAATTCTTATCATCACATCATTGTGTCTGGCACTGGAAGTTGATCATACAAGCTGACAAACTTTCAGACCAGCTGCATTGATGCAAATAGTTTACAGCCAACAACATGTTTTTATCTATTATTTGTCTCGACATTAACGCTCACATGACATGCATATTGATCCTTCTATCGTAACACCAATATAATACTAGGTCCATTTAACTTCATATGTTGAAAAATTTTGGCTACCATTTAACTCTGAAGCACCACAGCTCAAAAATGATTATCCAAGCCTAGAACCCAGGATCATCTATAGAGCAGAGAAATACCTTAAGCATAAGAACCAGCTAATATCTCACTCAGGATGCTATATTCATTTGGCATTCAGCAAGGGTCTATTATTTTTCCTCAACTACTCAACACATTTCCTGTTGAGCAAGCTGGGAGGCATTTATTTTCAAGTCCGTATTCAGTCACACTCCCATGAGAGGTAACTTCCCTTATTCATGTGGCCACAGTGATGTCTGCTAAAAGCAATCTGGGACGTTTTCTCTAAGGTTGGATGGTTAAGTTGGCTGAGTGGAGAGATTTCCTTAATTGAGGCCTCGACCCTGGGCTTCGATTAAGGTCAGCAGCACCTGACAACAAGAGAAATGGGGTTAAGGTATGTAATACTCTTAAACCTGCAAGATGCTCAAATGAGTGACACTTTGAAAATATGAATATGGAAATAGTAAAGTTATTTTTAATTGTTGGCAGATGTGTATTCATTCCACACTTCATTTACACATTGAGGATTTAGATCTACTTATTTTTTCAACATATTATGGTATGAATAACCTGGTGATAATGATAAATCAGCTACATGATTATACACAAATGAAAAATAATAATAATAACTGATAAGCCATTGTAGTTTAGTTCAACAATGGCAATATATTCGATCAAATAAGTATGTGAATAAAACCATGGTCACTGGTGTAAAATAGAAATAGAAACAAATTATTATGAAAAAAGAAATATTTGTGCATATTAACAAAATTAAATGTCCGTTTTAATAAAATCTCTATCAGACACTGCGCAGATTATAAATAATTAGATTACTACCGTTTTTATTAATTCTAATTAAGTCAACTTCCAATGGCTTAATTGTGACAGATAATAGAGACAGCTGATTGCTACCTTTCTATTTTGAAAGAAAAGAAGTGAATGACTGATGAAACAGCCCAAGTGGCAAAAACAGATCGATGAATCAGAGAATGGGAAATAATTTTAATGTGAGCAGACTTTAAATTGATTTACTAATTATGGAACCATCAGAGAAGAAAAATTATGGATGGATGGATGGATGGATGGATGGAGATAGATAGATAGATAGATAGATAGATAGATAGATAGATAGATAGATAGATAGATAGATAGATAGATAGATAGATGATTAGATAGATAAATAGATACATACATACATACATACATACATACATACATACACACATACATACATACATACGTAGGTAGGTAGGTAGGTAGATAGGTTTGGTAAGTAAAAAAAAAGTTTGGGTGTAATACATTTTTTCATGATGAATAATTGATAGTTAATAAATGATTTTTATATTGCAGTGCACATATCCGATACAAATATGTGAAAAATATACCTTGCTGCGATTTGAAGTTTTGATGTGCATTTTAGTGGAAACTTTATTCACAAGCCAATTGCACGCAACCAGTAATGTTAATGCCAGGAGTCATAAAATAAATCCAAAAGGCATAAAGTAAATCTTCCAGAAAAAAAGGTGCAATTAAGAAATGTGCGAAGAAAATGGAAGGATCTAGTTACAAAATTGATTTTAAGGATCAATAGCTGCATAATTGCATCTTTCAGTCTGTTAATTTGCTGGTCTATAGGCTAAATGTTGAACTGCAGTATAGCTGTCTGGCTAGCTGTCTGTCTAGCTGTCTGTCTGCATACATGATTTCTCCCCCCCCCCCCCCAAACAATCTGTCTGTCTCTCCCGTTAGGGAGAAGTAAGACAGCAAGAACAGCAATAGGATATCATACAAAACTGTCAAGAACAAATTGTATTTATCTATATTAGATGTTATATAAAGCATATCAGACTAACTTACATTACAATGATACATTATGTCAGTAAGATCACAAAGGTATATTTTCTATCAAAATTACATATATAGTTACGTACATAGATTCAACTATTTGTTTTTTTATATACTAGAGTGGAACCTAGGTTTCATGAGACCATTTATTGCTAAATAATTAATCCTATTTGTGCTCTGGTTATTATAGCTATTTTGGATCTTAAAATATATTCACCTTATTATTACGCAACAGAGAAATAAGAAACCATGAATAAACATAATTTCTTTATTTAAGAAGAAATTCTAATTGAAGCATGTTTGTGACTGTGCATTCAAAACTTCCTAATATTTGCTTGATAAACACAAAGTTATAAAAACGTGTCAAAGTGTTAACAAGAAAGCTGGGAGCATGCTGATTAAAATGCAGCACTGGTTAATGTTTGAATGAAATGAATGTTTAAGAACTCATTTTCTTAGGTCTGGCAGCCATAATTCAAGGAATGCAAATCTGTTACAATAATTGGAACAGCTATGAATGTGCTTCCGATCAAGGACCAGGATGTGGTACCATTTTAACAACAATTAGGTGTTATTGGAAGAATGCTACCAGCATACAATGTCATTTAATCAGCACTTAAGCTTACGTTTAAGATAATCCTATTTGCACAAAAATAATAAAAACCTTTTTTTTTCATTTCCTCTAATCAACAGTCAGAAGCTGGTATAATGGCATGTGATAAAATATCTGATGTAGTTTTGCTACAGTACTCATCAATCACACAAATATTGTACGATTAAACATTGATTTCCACCACCATGTATTAATATATAATAATTATAGCTATACTAGCTGGATAAGTCGAGCAAGAGCCGGCATGTGATATCAAAACAGCCAAGCCTATTTCTTATAGTCATGTTGTATTATCTTCATAATTTTTTAATTGAAACTTCTATCAATATTCTCCCAAGCCCATCCATCACTAACAGAATTCAGTTACGATCTGTCAATTGATGGAGTTGTAGAAGGAGGTACATTGTCACCAGATCTTTAACGCTTTTTTTTCTGAGGATCTTCATCATATACCCTGATGACAAATAACTGGCCCCGAGTTTTTGATAGATGGCCAAAAGTGGACATTAGAAAAAATGTACTCCTTTATGTAATGCATTTTTACATCGAAATTAAAAATGTTGTTTTAGATCTGTAATTGTGTCATGATAATACGTGCCTCGACCGCAACTACTCAAATGACTTTTTTTAAATTTGCTCCATCACAATACTAAATAGGTTCAAAATCAATTTTCAAAGGTTTCAGTCAAATCTTTTCATTGAGAGTATAGAGCAGCACAATAATGCTAGCAATAAATCAAACCCAATTTGCAAATTATAAAGCTAGTAACAGTCTACAACCATCAGTACTGTATTTAATCATTCACTCCAGACTATTGGAAGATTTCCCTTGCAGGGGTTTCCTTCATCCTCCCCTAACCCAGGTGGCTCCCCAGTGTAGTGAAACATATTTGTCTTTGCAGAGTCTCCTCATTCATATAAAAAAAATTATTACATATGTTTCATCTCATCTCCTTTCATCTCACCAAACATTGTATGATTTATATGAATGAAAAAATGTGATTTGCCTGTACGTCTGTCTAATATCAATGATCAAGTTCCACCTGCTACTAAAATCACATCACCACCGAGGCCTGAAGCTTTGCCCTGAAGGTGCATGGTCTGAATTACAAAGTCTACATATGCCTTTAATATGTACATGTATACTAGGATCAACACAGACACTACAAAATATGTGACTTTAGGTAGACCTTTCAGATGGTCAACTCATCTTTATATCTGCCTCTGATGGCTGTAATAGATTGGCTATGAGCTCAATGCCACTAAGACAATATCATATCATATAGACTCAATATGCAGAATTGTAGATCCGTGCTGATAATCTATCTTATGTCAGCCTGGAAAAGAAGATCATACAATGCTCTGCCAACTTACAGACATAATGAAAATAATAGGTGGATGTAATATCAATAATTTGGTGTCATTATTCATCTGGATGATAGTTTATGCATGGATCAAAATATATAATAGGTCAGCCACCCCCACAAAAAGAAACGTCTGCTTATCTTGCAACATCAGTGGATAGAATGTATCAAATATGAAAGTGAGGATGATTTATGAAGCAAAGCAAACAATTATTTGTTCAATATTTAGAGGACGGTGAAGGCAAAAGTTATACTTCTTTTAATGTCACCGCTAGTGGTGGTTCCGAAAGTCACTAAATCAGATTCATCAGGGTGTATTTGTTGGTCACTCATGAAGTTTAATTACATCAATTTAATGACTTGACATGCCTTGCTGTTGTGATTAATTAACACTTGAAACCATAACACAAACACACATTAATTGCTCGGGCTTATGATTTATGGGAAATACAAAAGACACAAAACTATTCCAGTGTGACCCATTTATCATCACAAAATTGATGAACTGTCTGTCGTTTATTTTTACCCTTTTTTCTCATCTGATCATCATGCGAAGTAGTGTTTAAACTGATGGATTTCCTGCATCCGCTAGTAATTTATTCTGTTACGGTCACACAATGAATAGAACTTGTCCAAATCACATTCGGCATGTCGATCGGGGAGAGCGAGATTGATTTATCAACCAATGGGAAGACCAATAAACAGGAGAGAAAGGGGCAAGAGGCATTCTATTTTCTCAGTTTGGCAATTGAAGAAGTAGTTACATGGGAGACAAAAGCAGGTCTGGACCAAGCTACAAGCATATCCTATCATTGGTGGAAGTAAGAAGAATCTTACACATAGTATCATTTCGACCATTTGTACACTTTCAGTATAATAAATACATAATTGAGCTTTTGAAGGCCTGATTGTTGGAAGTAGTTATCACCAGAGTATAACAAAAATATTCCAAAATATATATTTAGTATAATAGGTGCCATAGGAGCAATAAACACGATATATTATAATGGTGGAATGCACATAATCCAATTTATTTGACAAAATGGTTACCATGGTATAGTGGTTGAGACTGCTTTTTCTCTTATTTTCTCTGTTAAGGAAGGTGTTAGAAAAGCCAACAGATAGTAAGATTACAGAGTTAATTTTTAGCAAGATAAGGAATTACTAAGAAGTAATGATATTGTAATGGTATATTTCATGATGCTTTGATTGGCCAATGAGGTAATTCACGTCGTGGATTTTGGTATGGGCGGGATGGGATGCCAATCTTGCTTCAAGGAGGCCAAGGAATGACTTAGTGACAACAAACAAAGTAGGAATATTATAGAAAAGCCTTTTTTTTAAACTATATATATATTCGTGTGTTTAAACCAGCAGTGTTACTACATGTTCAAATGTGCCAAGTGCGTTTTCCATGCGTTTGGAAAAACGCATGGTTTTTGCCTCATTATAATTAGCTAAAAACCATGCGTTTTCCATGCGTTTATCTTTCTCAGGGAAAAGGCATGTGGCAGATTTGGCCATGTAGAGTATGGTAAAAACTCGATTCTCTCATAGAATACAACGTCTGTTAGAGACAGGAATCTGCCTGGCCAACGACAAATACAATCTTAATGGGATGGCGATGATGTACTACATTGAAAATTAGCATTGTTGTCTTCTTTGCTCACTATTTTGTCTTGTCTTGCCTTGTTGTATCATTTCTTTGCAGTTATCTCCATCTCATTTAACTATTTCCACGTTTGTTGTGTTCTATGAACATCGTAAAATTACCAAAGATAACACATAGCCAATAATCTCAAAAAGACTTATTTTCTCTTAGACCGTATCAAAATGGCTGCCAATTATTTGCTTGCCCTTCCTGTAACCTCTGACCTCAACATGGTTGTGAATCTGAAAGGAAATGATCATTTTCTCTTTTACTGTCAGATTTTCAGCAACATGCTTGTATTTCCTGTGGAAATCATGAAACATAATAGGATTGTTACAATAATATCACTTCATCGTTTTGAATGTTTAACTTAATAAATTGTCAGGGGTGCAGATTTCGCTGGATCATTAATGCATTTGGTTGATTTTATTTGAGAATTCTCATGAACTTCGAATGCCAATTTATAAGACTAATCCATGACACTTGGTAAAAGATCTGCAGATTGGGTCATTTGGTTCTGTCAGTTCTGCTTAAATTGGTTAAGTTCTGGGTTTAAATTGATTCATCAATGGTCCCAATACTGAATGGGACACACTATAATCTGGGCTACATCCCAGCTGGATGGCGATTGCAGGAGACGACGTTAAATTGGAGGTGTCTTGTACTCGGTGTCAATGCTGAGGCAAGTAAGGTTCCCACCCATGGGGGTAGCCCTGAAGACCTCTGTGTGTTAGGCTACACATGGGGTAATGTATGACATGGATCTCATCATCTCATCATTATGTCTGCCTTGGCACCTGGTCATATAAGCTTGCTAATCTTCAAACTAACAGCATTTAGACCACCAGTAGTAGCTAGGTTTTGGAAGACACATATTGACTTCTCTACGTGACTCTAGAATGACACAGTCTTCCTGTTAATGGCCAATATATCAAGGATACCTGAATAATAGGGTGCAATTAGTGGTGCAGCCCATGCAGATTCTATCATGGTAATTGGGACTGATTTTACAACTTGCTTATGCCCAAATTTGTCTTGAGGGAATATACAGTTATGCTTATGTAGAAAGTAGAGACTGTCTGCTAATTGGTAAGTAGATATAGAAATATAGTGAAAGAAGACATTTGGGATAGATTTGCTTGTAGGTATATGTATAAAGAGCAGATTCTGGGCTTAACGTTTATTTAATCTAAGCTAGTCATTTAATCATGTTTTAAAACTGATACATCATATGTGTAGGGTACCATACAACATGACACCTTGGAAAGAATTACAGAATTATTATTTAGATGTAGGTGTTTATTATACTAATGGTAAATTAATCCGAAATTTAAGTTTTCATATTATTGGGTAGTGTTAATTGAGGTGCTCCTCTGGACTCCACGTTTGATAATTTAGTTATTTATAATAATAATAATTGGATTTTGCCTTTAAAATATATTATGCATAAAATACATATTGAATTAAATCAAAAGGGAATAATATAAATTGTGTTATTTATAATAATAATAATTGTATTTTGCCTTCACAATATATTATGCATATTATGAATAAAATCTAAAGGGAAACATATAAATTTGTTTATAAATAGTAATAATATTAAATGATATATATTATCCTACACATGTTACCGATGGTGCTGAAGAAAAATTCACCAGTCAAAATCCACAGTAAGAGAGCTTAGATAGCATATCAGTCATAAGGCAAAGTATAAAAACAATAGAAAATGGCTTAGACAAAAATATCACAATGCAATCTGACATTTTCCAGCATGTTTACTCTTGATGAAATGCTTTCTATCACGTTTAGTCCATTGCTCTGAAACTGGAGATTAAGCTCTATGACTTTGAGAAGAGCCAGAAATTGTTTCAGTCCACACGTGTAATTTTGGACCTTCTTTGAGCAGGCACTATGTAGTTTTAGTCACCTCAGTGATTTAGTCTTCCTTGATTTTGATTAGCTCATATCACTATTAATTTCAATTGAATTATTTAAAACGAACAACAATTTACCTCACATGTCATAACATATAATAATTTCAAATTTACAATATGTCATACTGACATTAATATCGATGCCATTTCATATATATCATATCATTTCATATATATCATATCTTAAATTTCAAATACTTATGTGCTGCATTCTTATTTTATGCGAATGAAATCATATATATATATATATATATATATATATATATATATATATAGTAGTACAAAGTAATGTATTATGCTTATACTAAGTAATACCTAATATTACATTTAAAGGAACTCTTGCAATCAAGAAGTCGGATGCCATTATGTGTCTTCTTTATCCAATATTGTGTGAGAATGCGAAACAGTAAAAGAGACATCACTTATCAGAAAAAACCATTACAGTTTGGACCGCAGTGTACATGCTCAAGTGCATGTCTTAGATTCTTGGAGGGCAGTGCATAGCCACCGTCACAGAGCTAATAAGTTCAGAGCCGTATGCTTTTCCAAGGTATGCCTTGAAAACAAAAACTCCTCAGGATGACTGTTAATGGTCACATATGGCTTTGTTAATGGTAAAATCGATATGACATTCTTGGACGTCAGTCTACTTATTGGTAAAACATATGACTCAGAGAGGTTTGCTATGCAGCTGTGTGGTCCAGTGGTAAGACACTTGCCGTCTCCTCTGAAGGACCCAGGTTCAATCCGGGCCAGGGCACCCTTACTGAATGATGTCATTCAGAATATACCATAAATTGGCGGTCTCTTGTACCTGGTGTCTATGCTGGCAAGCACAAGATCCCACCCATGGGGTAAATGTGTAACAGGGCGGACACCTCCTCTCTCTCACTTCATCAATCAACCTTCGTTAGCAGCAAGAACTTGCCTTAGAAGGCTGCACACACTTCCATATCAATTTATCTTCCTTGTGGATTTGAACTCTGTGAACTCCACATAGATTGTCATTCTGTCAGTGTTTATCTGGTTTATTTGCAGTGTCATTGCATCGAGACCTGACATAACAAACCCGAGCACTCAACCAAATTAACTGCTGGAAGTCAACAATGTTAACATGTCTATTGCCAGTCTCTAATGGTGTCACATAAGGACAGGGTTACATGGCACTGGAGTGGGATCTAACATCAGTATTGGAAACAAGATATCTGTCAGTGTTTCTTTTAGATTTGAAATATATATGAGACAGAGTGGTTTAAATGTGGTTTAATACATCACATAGGTAGATAAGATAAGATAAGATGAGATGAGATGAGATGAGATGAGATGAGATGAGATGAGATGAGATGAGATGAGATGAGATGAGATGAGATGAGATGAGATGAGATGAGATGAGATGAGATGAGATATGATATGATAAGATAAGATGACAAGATAAGAAGATAAGAAGATAAGATAAGATAAGATAAGATAAGATAAGATAAGATAAGATAAGATAAGAGAAGAGGAGATGAGATGAGATGAGATGAGATGAGATGAGATGAGATAATATAATATAATATAATATAATATAATATAATATAATATAATATAATAGATAAGATAAGATACTGTATCAAACATGAGATACGGTATTCAGTCATAGTATTATCATAGCAAAAGTTATTCTATTTTAGCAGAAGTTTTTTTAATTTCATATTGATTTATTGAAAAAAACATAAGTAATAAGTGTCCAACAAATAATATCAACAGCTCTAGTACCATCATAACACTAGCAATACCAACACACAGCACCTAAACAAATAACATTTGACAGGTAAGAATCTTATTTCCCTTATTTGTCAGAAAAATAAAATATTCGAGAAGATATCACCAGGTTAAACTCTCATAGCCATAGTCAAATAGTTAGTTTTTGGTAGATATCTTGTTTAGTTATTATGACTTTGAAATCTCTGCAACATGTTTCTATTAAGCAAACGAAGAAAGAAAACGTGGGTTCCTTGTGTTAAATTCAGGGTACATAAGAGGCTGCTGGAGGCTATGACACTTCACTGACACTATATTCTCTTCACATGGCAAGATTAACCTTATATTCCCTCCCACTCAAGCCTATTCATCATCTGAGAAATACATTGACAATCTGTCACTGGATGGAGTCCTCCAGGGAGGAACATTGTCACCTGATTTTCCCCAGAGCCCTGCTCCTTATATGGTAATGATTATCAATGCCTACCCTTGTAACTAATAAGCAACTAAAATTGGATTATCAAGAGGTCTTCAATGTAACAAGACAAAAAAATAAAGAAAATATATGTGACAGGCTGAAATATTTTTAGGATAAAACAGGAAGTAATGGTATTTTCAAATTATGTCAGTGCCGCATAAACAGTTTCATGTTTTGACTGATGCTCAGTTTTGATATGTTGTCTAATGAAAATGATGATTACATCAAATTTCACACTGATCTGCATAGTCATGAAAATACACTACAGCATATTTTTGGATGTTTACCCATAAACAATAAACATTGACTAGGTTGACCTTTAGCAAAACTCGCATCAAACTTGATAGAACATTCAAAACTTAAATTGCTAATTTTTTTTCTGTTATTTTTTTTTAAATTGTTTGCATATGTCCAAACTGCATGCCAAATTCAATTAAATCAGGGGAGTCCAAATTTAAATTTGACCTGCAAGGTTCACTGAATATGTCAACTCTTGATAATCATATTAAATTTATTGAGATTGAAAATTAATTGAACATGACAATCAGGAAACCACCAGACTAAGGATACATTGTGAAAAAATAATGAATACCTGGGTTTGATTAATATTATTATTATTATTATTTTATTGAATATTTATAGTGCATTATCTGAATAAAACAAATTCTAATGCACTTTACAAAATAAAAGATATAGTAGATATAAAAAATATTAAATTATAAAAAAATGATAAAGTTATGAAGTCTTCAAAATCATAAATTTCAAAATTGTAGAATGTAAAGTCTTTAAAATCCAAAAGTTATAAATTGAAGTTAAAAACACAGTCAATAAAACACATTGTCCGAGTTCAGATGTCAAATGCTGCCTTGAATAAATGGGGGCAAGTCGTTCCAGAGCTTTGGTGCAACTACTTCAAATGACCGACCCCCGTAAGCTGGTAAGGCTTGTACTTAGAAGATTTTGTTGATATATATGTACAGCTACAAACTTTACAAAAACAAAATATTCTTTATTCCATAACTTTAGCTCTCTGGACTTCATCAACAAAACCTCAGAACAAAAAAACTTTCAGAACACCATCAAGATGAAAGCTTTTCCAATATTTTGGTGTCACCATTCATCTCTCAAGTGAAAAATATGCCAATGAATTACTGGTCTTCCTCCCACCCTTTGACACAAACACATGGGACTTTCCTATTCTTACATTGATGCATGACCACTGGAATATCAATATAAGCAGGAAACTGATAAGAAGTGTGAATTATGAGGTAACTGACCATATATAATAGGTTTATTGTGTAACTTTGGGTAGGTATCGACAAGCGGACCAACACAATGTGTCTAGACACTCTATGGACAATGATGCATAAGGAAAACGTTATCTCTTTGCTGTCGTAACATATAATTGATGTCTATTTTATGGTCATGTTTTTTGACTGAGGAGAAAACTGTTTCATTTCAGGACAAATGTAGATAGGAGTAACTTCAGTTCATCTGTGAATAGTAATGGTTTGCTGTAACATTGAAATAGAAATGTAGGGGTTATTGTGGTGTAATCATATGATAATTTGATTTATAGATGTTGTTTTATACACAACAAAATACAACAGTGCTGCTTTCAATGGTTTACTAACCCAAGCATTGAAGAAAGATCTGAACCGGCCATACAAGTTATGTGGAAAAATTGCTGATTCCTCTTTAATTTAATGTAATGAGCTTATCTATAACAAAAGAGTTCAAAGCTTGGCAAAGAACATTTTGAAAGACAGTGATCACCCCTTAAATGGGGAATACATTATGCTGCCAAGTGGACGAAGGTTAAGGGTGCCAAGTTTGAGGACTCAGCAATTTGAAAACACCTTCGTGTAGAGATCCATTATGTTGATGAATGTTTAACATTGTTTAACATTTTATGTGTCAGAGATCAAAATTTCACTCTGTGACTAATAAATATTATGTTATGTTATGTTATGTTATGTAAACTAGAATAACATTGAAATGAAATTATTTTCACGAATAGTGTAGTACCCTAACTTTTCAGCCAGCCTTGGAAATAAGAATAAATTATACGACACTTATATTTAAGTTTTCTCGTTCTAACATTGTAAATTTTCAATATGGTTTTGAGACAAAGCACAGATGATTAAAAGAAGGTTTTGTTAACCCAGTAATGCTTGCGTGACAACTGAAATTAATTTCATTAATTTTGTTAATTTGTTTTGTTAAAAATGTTGGCATCTGCTTACAACCTTCCTTATATAGTCATTTATAATTACATACAAGCTGAGTGTCTTCACATGAAAAGAAATTTCTTTGACAGTTTACATTAGAATCTATTTTTGAAAATATCCATGAGCAATGATCTGCAAGAATTTTGTGTATTACTAAAATCGTGTGATATTGGTGAAGCTAGTTCCCTGCAGGATTCCTATAGAGTGCCATTATAAAATTGAATTTTAATTTGTCTTTCAACTAATTGAAATGTATATTCTGTCACAATTTAACCATTCACATACGTTAAATATAAGATAATAATGGTTGTAATTTTTTTTTGTGTTTTAAAATGTATATGAAATCATGTTTCCAGGATATCGATTAAATAACCAAAAAATTTATAATTGGGAAACAGCAAGGAGTTAGATGACAAAATGGGCTCCCATTGCATAAGAAAACAAATATCAATATTGATTTATTGTTTACACTTTTTGTGCATGAATCATAAACTGCAATCAAATAATGAATGGTCATTTACATTGTTCTGAATAATTGCAAACCAGACGCACCACAAAGATTAATTACTCGGGCAACTAATTTATATGAAGTGCCAAACACATAGAATTACTCCAGCATGGGCAATTCATCATGACAAACCTAATGAACGGTCTCTGTATTGTCTTTTTTGCTTTCTGCTCTTATTAAAAAGCAAAGTAGTGTTTATACTGATGGATTTTCTACATTTCCCAGTGATTTATAACTTCTAGGGCCACCTGAAGAATAGAGACTGTCAGGGTTGTATTTGGTCTGTCGATCCAAGAGAGATGGATTGATTTTTTAACCAAAGTGAGTGAGATCCAAAAAAGTCTGAAAAGTAAAAGACACTTTAACAGACAAGGAAGGCCGGCACAAGGTCACAGCAAATATTTCTGGGGCAGAATTTTTTTATGTCTGAAATTGTGACCATGAATTTATTTAACAAGCAAATTAAGGTATAATTACAGAGTAGAGTACATCTTAAAATTACCGTTCAGACTCGACTTTGTTAGTCAAAATAGTTACCACTATTTAAACACATCCTGATATCTATCGTAATACCAACTAGGCAAGCTATACATGCAGAAGCCAGTGATAGGGACCTAGCTCAGTGGTAGCACGTTGGGCTTCCAACCACTGGGTTCCGGGTTCGATTCCCGGTCGAGCCTAAGTTTGATGGCTGTTTCATCCTTCGTCTCATTGCCATGGTCTCTGCCTGTCCTAATTAGCCCAACAGGTGCAGAAATATAGGATGTAAAGCTATAGTCCACCCACCCACACACGCAGAAGCCATAATAAAAGTACTCATATATATATTTTTTTTTTAATAAATAATGGTCTTTTGGGGCTTGTTGCATCTTCAGGTATTTGTTACTGCTCTGAATAGAGCTCTACAGTTGAACGTTCATTTGAATATTGATGTAGAAGCCTATGTCTATCACCAAGAGGTCTTAGAATGGCAAGGTTCGAAATTGTTACAGACATGACTTTTTTTCCCATATTTCACTTTTGAAGATTTTGATATTTAACATAAACCCCAAAGAGTGAACTTCAAGCACAACACATCTGAGAAATGCAGAAATTATTATGCGAGAGCATACATTACATGTTTGGAGTTAAGTTTATTCTGCTTACTTTACTTTGTAAGGCTAATGAGTTGAGGTAAGACATCTCCTTGTTTAACACCTGAATCGTGTTGATAAGAGAAAAGAACAGAATCTAGAGATATGCAGTAGATAAGAACTTCAGGTTAGATAAGAATTGAAGGAAAGAAACTAAAGTAAGACAGATAAGTAGTATGGTCCACTTTTTCTTGTGCAACTCTTGGAAGAAATAGTGTAGTGCTATGTTTTACTCACTGTGATAAAAGAACCCTTCATTTCGTAGTAAATTGGAAACCTTCTTTATTGCCTTTGTCTTAAGGAGAGCATGCACACTGCGCGTGATCAGACAAAGTAAGTAGGGGATAAAAGCAAGAAAATTGGTGCAACAAATTTAGCAACAAAGGTATTTTCGTTTTTTTTTTACTACTCTTGATGTTTTTTGGGGCTTAATATAGGTGCAAGCTTTTTCACTACTATAATTTTTTTCTAGTGTTTTGTTTTTCCCTTTGCAAAAGGTGCACATTATTATAATTTTTCACTTATATATTGTTATTGTTAATAGAGGTGCACATTTTAAACTTGTTTTCCTTTCCAATTTCTTTTGCAATTCCATCTTTTCTGTGCAACTAATATTCTGACAAAGGCGCACATTTTTATAAAAACTATTTCTTTTTGTTTTTTATATCTGGCGTCTAGACCTATGACACAATAGATCTGTAGCTGATATGGTTTGTTATCAATGCCAGGTATTATTACGAACACTTGGTTTTTTGGGTGAAAATAATCAGGTCAAGGACCCAGGTGGGGTAGTCTTGCAGACTCTTTGATTTGATTGGTTGTTCAGTATGAAGAACTCGTCGGGGGCCTCTTCACTTATTTTAATGTATTTGACCCAGACAGGCTCATGCACAACTAACCTAGGCAGTATTCACCTTAATTTTGGGTGTAAATCCTTGGTTACAACTTCCAAAGTTTAATTAAGATTTAGGCATAATTGAACTTGTAACTATGGAGTATTACTGCAGTAAAGAAAGTAAACACATCACTTGTACACTGCTCAGGCGAGCTATTTATAGAACACCGAGCCTATACTTGAAAAAAAAAAAGATTTCTTAACTCGATTTGATGGTGCAGTGCATAAGGCGCTTGACAATGTGAGTGACATTGTACTGATAGTGGTTCGAATCCAGCTCAGAAATGTTTTTATTTTATTTTTAAAAAAGAATCTGTAGATATCTGGCAACGTGAACAATATTAGCAGTATACATGGACCATTCAACACTAACTTATCTGCTTAGTTGCCATCATGGAGCCATCAGAAGATTCTCCAAGGTCCCAATATCATGTACATTGACAGCTACTGCTAATATTGTTCACTTTGCCAGATATCAATACTTCTTTTTTTAAAGAATTTTCTTGTTATATACAAGAGTGGAACCTAGCTTTTATGGAACCATCTATTGCTAAATAACTAATCCTATTTGTGCTCTGGTTATTAAAGATAGGTAAACATTTTGGATCTAAAAATATATTTACCTTATCATTAAGGCAACAGAGAAATAAGAAACCATGAAAAAACATAATTTCTTTATTCAAGAAGAAATTCTAATTGAGGCATGTTTGTGACTGTGCATTCAAAACTTCCTAATATTTGCTTGATAAACACAAAGTTATAAAAACGTGCCAAATTGTTAACAAGAAAGCTGGGAGCATGCTGATTAAAATGCAGCACTGTTTAATGTTTGAATGAAATGAATGTTTAAGAACTCATTTTCTTAGGTCTGGCAGCCATAATTCAATTAATTCTATTGGAACAGCTATGAATGTGCTTCCAGTCAAGGACCAGGATGTGGTACCATTTTAACAACAGTTAGTTGTTATTGGGCGACTGCTACCAGCATACAAAGAATGTCATGTAATCAGCACTTAAGCTAAAGTTTGAGATAATCCTATTTGCAAAATAAATATAAAATTGCTTTTTCATTTCTTCTAATTAACAGTCAGAAGCTGGTATAATGGCATGTGATAAAATATCTGATGTAGTTTTGCTACAATACTCATCAATCACACAAATATTGTATGATTAAACTATATAATAATTAAAGCTATACTAGCTGGATAAGTCGAGCAGGAGCCAGCATGAGTATAAAAAAAGACAAGCCTATTTCTTGTAGTTATGTTGCACTCTTTTCATAATATTTCTAACTTGAAACTTCCATCACAATTCACTCAAGTCCATCTGTCACTAATGGAATACAGTTACAATCTGTCAATTGATAGAGTTCCACAAGGAGGTACATTGTCACCAGATCTTTCACAATTTTTTTCTGAGGATCTTCATCATACAAAAAGCTGGCCCCAAGCAGAGTTTTTGATAGATGGCCAAAAATGGACATTAGAAAAAATTTACTCCTTTATGTAATGCATTTTTACATCAAAATTAAAAATGTTGTTTTAAATCTGTAATTGTGTCATGTTGTAACTATCCATCACAATACTAAATAGGTTCAAAGCAATGTTCAAAGGTTTCAGTCAAATCTTTTCATTGAGAGTATAGAGCAGCACAATAATGCAAGCAATAAATCAAACCCAATTTGCAAATGACAGTACTGTATTTAATCATTAACTCCAGACTATTGGAAGGTGTCCCTTGCATGGATTTCCTTCATCCTCTCCTAACCCAGGTGGCTCCCCACTATAATCTGTTTTTTTTTTTAGGCGTAGCATAATGCTCTCAGAGTTTGCTAAACAGGCACTCTTCATGAGCTACATCCCAGCTGGATGGCGATTGCAGGAGTCGTTAAATTGGAGGTTGGTGTCAATGCTGAGGCAAGTAAGGTTCCCACCTATGGGGTAGCCCTGAAGACCTCTGTGTGTTAGGCTACCCATGGGGTAATGTATGACATGGATCTCATCATCTAATCATTATGTCTGCTCTGGCACCTGGTCATAAAAGCTTGCTAATCTTTAAACTAACAGCATTTAGACAATGACTGCTGTAATGAAATTTCTTTATCTTATATTTCTTAATTAAAAAATCATCATTTTACAACCAGTAGTAGCTAGGTTTTGGAAGACATATATTGACTTCTCTACGTGACTCTAGAATGACACAGTCTTCCTGTTAATGGCCAATATCTCAAGGATACCTGAATAATAGGGTGCAATTAGTGGTGCAGCCCATGCAGATTCTATCATGGTGTAAAAGTCCATCCATTAAGACTCCAGTTTAATGGCATTGCAGTCCAAGAGTCAGAGTGACTGTCCAATGTAGACTTTCAACTGAGTCTCATCTCAGCTTGAAGCAAGTCAAGTTCTCCCAGTTCCAAAGTGGGCAGAGTCCAAGGTGCAGTAAGCACAATATGTTCAGAGTCCAAAGTGTACAAGTAAATAACACAAGAGTGGATTTGCTTCCTCAGCTGGCAAAATGAAAACTGATCTTTTTAATGTGCACAAGGTATATGTATTAAAACACAATTCATGAAGTTTTCCCCCCAGCAGAGCTGAGAGGGAATTATCAACCAATCACAACACAGTAAACTCTACATTCCATGGGGTGATACCTCCCCCAAACAGGGCTGCTACCAGCATCTTTCTGCCAATTCTGGCAGGGATTAGTGAAACCAAGACAATGGAGCAAAAGTGGACCCCCTGCAGAGCTCTGCATTGTGCTGAGGCTATTTATAGCTCAAGTCACAATGGGCTATTGTACTGAGTGTCAACTTTGGCTTGGTCAGCAGTTTTGGAGGGAAAGTTTTGGAGGGAAAATTAGTAAGCTCCTCCCACAATTCAGGACTTAACAGTGAGGCATCTTAACAGGGCAATGCACTCACATAGCACTGACAATAAATCAATATGTAGCAAAAGGAATGATACTTGTCATCAATTGACAATTGATTGATAATACAGTCAATCAATTAATAATATAATCAATGTTAACAACATAATAATAATAAAATCAATGTTAATAATATAATCAATGCTAACAATATAATCAATATTAATAATCAACATTCCTTGCAGCAGGCTAAGCTAGCTAAGACTAAGCATAATTAACAAGCAACTGGGCACATGTGAGTGGAGCAGTGACCAGCTAAAAATGTAGTGATGAGCACACACTACTACTGCATTTAGGTCACATGAGCAGAGGCCTGCATAGGGCAGGTGTAATGAAGAGCAAATGTCATATAACTCTAACTGACATATATCCTTTGCCTAGGGCAAGTGTAATGAGGAGCATACAATCAATGCACCTGTCATGTTACTCTAACTGACATATGACATATATCCTTTGCCTAGGGCAAGTGTAATGAGGAGCATACAATCAATGCACCTGTCATGTTACTCTAACTGACATATATCCTTTGCCTAGGGCAAGTGTAATGAGGAGCATACAATCAATGCACCTGTCATATAATAAGTGTTTGCCATGGGCTGCACTTTACATCACTCCCCCCCTTATTCTAGCTCATTGATGGCAATCAGCAAGGAGCGTGCTTGGGGATGATCAAGAAGTTATCAGCCTGGCAATATAAACAATTCTGACATGCTAAACAGTCCTGACATGTTAGACAATTTCGACATGCTAAGTAACTCGACATGCCAGATAATTCTGACATGCTCAACAATTCTGAAATGTTAGATAATTCTAACATGCTAAGTAACTCGACATGCCAGATAATTCTGACATGCTTAACAATTCTGAAATGTTAGATAATTCTAACATGCTAAGTAATTCTCAGTGACATCAATATGTGAAGCACAGTGAGTAAAAGGAAAAATGGCTACAACAATGCTGCAAGGTTAAGACAAATGGTGACAAGCCTGAGGAAACAAGGGTATTTCTCATTTTTACCTAAGCTAAGAACAGCTCTATGTTTGTGGGGATCTCATGACTACTTGTCATCCTGACCATGTCTCCCCCTTGAGGTAAGATCCAAGGGATCCAGCAGTGCGATGCATGCGTGGGTGCATGACATGCCAATGTCAGTTAACTTGGTTGTAGTCTGGGCTCAGCTCAGCATGCTGTCGCCGTCGTGCCTTGAGACTATTTCCCATATCCTTGCTAGGCTGCCCAAGCGGCAATGCCCAAGGCTAGTCAGTTCCAGGAGACACTGAATTCCTTTGGCCAGTGAATTCGAGTCAGCGGTGAACTCCAGGAGTTTAGTGAATTCTATTATGCAGCGAATTCCAGGCGTCAGTGAACTCTACCATACAGTGAGTTCCAGGAGTCAGCGAATTCCGTGTAGTGAATTCCATCAGCCAGTGAATTGTAGTAGACAGTGAATTCCAGTGGTAAGTGAATTCCAGCAAATAGTGAATTTCATCCGCCAGTAAATTCTAGTGGACAGTGAATTCCGTGTAGTGCATTCCAGTAGACAGTGAATTCCGCATAGTGAATTCTAACAGCCAGTGAATTCCAGTAGACAGTGAATTCCGCATAGTGAATTCTAACAGCCAGTGAATTCTAGTAGACAGTGAATTCCGCATAGTGAACTCTATCAGCCAGTGAATTCTAGTGGACAGTGAATTCCAGTGGACAGTGAATTCCGTAAACAGGAAGTTCCGTGAGATGATCCATTCCGTGATGTGGTCCATTCCGTGATGTACATTTTCAGTCGACAGTAATTTCCGTGAGATAGTACCCTCTCAGTCGACAGTAATTCCGTGGGATTGTCAATTTCCATGATATGGTCCATTTCGTGAGGTGTCAACTTCGTGAGATGGTACCTTCTCAGTTGACAGTAATTCCGTGCCGTGGTCGAATCGTGAGACAGTCAGTCTCAGTCGACAGTCATTTCCAGGGGACAGTCAATTCCGTGAGACAGACGATTTCGTGAATTTGTCATTTTAGTGAGATAGTCAATTCTCTGAGAGGCTGATCACAAGTCAGTCCCAGCGAGTGTTGGTCTCAAGAAGGCCGCTGTAGCGTTGATGGCTGAGATTCTGGCACTCTCCTGCTGCTCTGGAGTTGGTGCCTGCAGGTCCATGGGGCGCTTCGCGGATCTTGGCAGGAAGTGGCGACGGCGCTTCGTGCTGGCTGCAGGATCCGGTGCGTGGGGTCGTCTGGTGGCAGAGCGATGGAGTCGCTTCTGGTCGTCCCGGCGAGTGGGTGCTGTCCGAGTCGTCGGCTGTGCCCTGCTTGGCTGCGGAGGCTGGTTCTGAGGTGGAGTGTCAGGGTGGTGACGCTTGACCGTCACAGGCTGATCCGGGGCATGCGGGCGACGTGTAGCTGTCCTCTGCAGACGTTTGGCGTCGGTCTGCCTCTGGGCTGCAGGGCGGGCTGTTGCTGGTATCCGCGCAGCCATGGGTGCCTGGGGAGACGAAGGCACTGTGGCTCTGGATTGAGGCCTCGAGCGTGGTGCAGGGCGAACGTAGTGGAGCGTCTCTGTGCTGTCTGTGGATGACTGGCTGAGACCGCGTCTCCTCTTGCTGGCTGGCTGAAGGCGAGAGGTTGAGGCTTCGCCAGGAGATGGTGACCGGGACCGGTCCGGCGGATAAGGCATCTTGAGCCTTGTTGCAGTGCGGGCACTGTGACGAGGGTTGCGCTTGGGGCGTGGCCCTACGTCATCCCAGACGATGTTGGGGTCAACCAGCTTGACCTTGTTGACGTTCAACACTTTCTGCTTGCTGGTTTGCTGATGTGTCAGCCAAAGCACTTTGCCCTTAACTTTCGTCACCGTCCATTGTGGGTCCCACTTTGTGGTCAAGGACAAGGGCTCAGGTGCCTTAATGACCACAGTGTCTCCTGCCTGGTATTGGCCAGTATTCGCTTGTCTCAGTAGCCGCTCTCTGTTG
Source organism: Alitta virens (assembly GCA_932294295.1). NCBI lineage: Eukaryota > Metazoa > Annelida > Polychaeta > Phyllodocida > Nereididae > Alitta > Alitta virens. Next base: position 26,523,390 of record OW028580.1, on the reverse strand, counting down.
TGGTGCCTTGATTGCTGCGTAGCCTGTATCGCTGTCCTTAAGGCATCAGTGATGTTCTGCAGGCGGGGATCCAACTGCAGGTCCTCCTGCAGCAATCTTGAGATGGGCAGTCTGGCGCGTCTGCCATGATGGAGGAAGAAGGGCGTGTGGCCAGTGACGTCAGATACCGCGTTGTTGTAGGCAAGTAGAGCGGGGCCAAGCTGATCCTCCCAGGAATCTCTGGTGTTGTTGATCAGCCGAGAGATGATCTGCTTGAAGGTGCCGTTGAACCGCTCACACTTGCCATTCGCCTGCGGGTTGTAACTGGTGGTCCGTCTGTGGTCAATGGCCACTCCCTTCAGGTAGGAGCGGATGGCATTTGCGCCGAATTCCAATCCCTGGTCAGTAATGATGACATCGGGGTATCCGTGTCGGGGAAATATGTGGCGTGTAAATTGCTTCCACACTTCAAAACTCGTTTTGGAGGGGAGTGGGTAAGCTTCTGCCCAACCAGAGCAGTGGTCTATGAGCGTCATGATGTAGACGTTGCCTGCTGGTGACTTCACGAGAGGTCCAATGAGGTCGACAGCCATGATCTGCGTGGGGGAGGTGGCGATTGGCATCTCTCCCATCGGGGCCCTGGGCTTGTACTTTGAGTGGGCTATGCAAGTCGTGCACTTGAAGATGAAGGTCCTGATGGCTTGACGCATGCCGGGCCACACAAAAGCCTCTTGCAACTTGCGCATCGTCTTTGTCACTGACATATGCCCTACCTCCAAGTGAGCACGCTTGATGATCTGTTCACGCTGCTGTGGAGGGATCACCAGACGAGGGTGGTCAGGGGCGTGGTTGTAGGGCCTCTTGAGGGAGTACAGTAGGCCATTAATGATCTCAAAGTCACTTTCTTCGTCATGGTGCTCTGTCCACTCCGTCATGATGCGTTGCTGCTGTGCCACAACATGAAGGTCCAGACCGTAAATATCTGGGGCCTCGTCATCCGGGGGCAGAGGCGGCAGTGGGTCCCCAATGTGCCAGTAGTCAGCATCAAAGGTGTTGATGCCCTCATGCTGCTTGATACGTGAGAGCATATCCGCTCTTATGTTCAATTTACCCTTGTGGTACTCAACTTTACAGTTGTATTCTGCCAGCAGGACTGACCAGCGCTGAATCTTGGTGTTGTTCATGTCCTTGGTAAATAAACACGTGAGGGGCTTGTGGTCCGTAAAGGTCCTATAACTGGCACCCCATAAGTAAGGCCTCAGCTGCTTGAGGGCGTAGACAACAGCATACGCTTCCTTTTCTATGGTTGCCCAGCGTCGCTGCGTATCGGACAGCTGCTTGGACAGGTAAACAATAGGCCTCTCCACTCCGCACTCGTCCTCTTGGCACAGGATGGCACCTATCGCGTAGTCGCATGCGTCCGTGTACAACTGGTATGGCTGGTCCGTACGTGGATGTGCCATCACGCAATCACTCATGAGGGCTCCTTTGAGGGAGTCAAACGCCAGTTGATGTCGACCCGTCCATTCAAACCTAATGTTCTTGCGTGTGAGCTGGACGAGTGGCTCAGCGATGTGTGCATAATCCTGGATGCATGAACGATAGTATCCAGACATTCCCAGGAAGCTGCGGACCTCGGACAAGTCGTGAGGAGCCTGCATCCTTGCTATGGCCTCCACTTTGCCGGGATCCGCCCTCAGGCCATGTTGGCTAACTACATAGCCCAATAGTTTGACCTCTCTTAAACCAAACACGCACTTGGAGGGGTTCAAGCGCAAGTTATACTGTCTGAGACGAGCAAACATAAGTTGCAAGTGTTCTGCATGCTCGCTCTCATCCTTGCTGTAGACGACTATGTCGTCAATGTACAACATGCACATATTGCCAATTAGTCCTTTAAACACGATCTCCATGGCCCTTTGAAACAATTGTGATGCGTTGGCTAAGCCCATTGGTAGCCGTGTCCATTGAAATAGCCCGCGGTGGCACACGAAGGCGGTCTTCTCCTGATCTTCGGGGTGTAGTGGCAGCTGATGGAACCCAGATTTCATATCAAGAGTGGAGAAGACCGTGGCGCCTTGCAGCTGATCGAAGATGTCACGGATGAGTGGGATGGGGTACGCATCCTTCTTCGTGATTTTGTTCAGGCTGGTATAGTCGACACAAAAACGTGGTCCGTCTGACGTGTCCTTTTTATCCACCAGAACCACTGGTGAAGCCCATGGAGATGAGGACGGCGTGATGATGCCCTGTGCTATGAGGTCATCCAGCTTGGCGTCAAGGGCAGCACGCTTCTTCAAGGGCAACCGATAGGGGCGGCGCTTAATGGGCGCCCCCTCAGTATGTATCCGGACCAAGATGTCAGGGTGGCAACCCAAGTTTTCTCCCTTTGCCGCAAACAGGTCTGCTTGCTGGGTCACGCACTGGCCAATAAAAGTGTCCTCTATGATGGGAGGCTTGTCCCCAAGGGAGTCAATGGCGATTGGTTGGCGAGCTGGCAGTAATGGCAGAGACACGCCCCTGCAGGTCAGCATTCCTGCGTCGTAATCTATCATGGCGTGCTCCTGTCGCAGGACGTCACGCCCAATGATGAGTGGATGCCCTATGTTGTCCACAACAATAACTGGGATGGTGCCCAGTTCGGCGAAAGGCAGCTCTGTTGATCCCAGAACCTGGATCCCATGTCCTGTCACACCGCATAACTCCACAGTGTTATGAAGCAGGGGCGTCCTGCCTGACTTCCTGCATAGTAAATGAAATTCGTGGCGCCGCAACACAGTGCGCGAGGCACCCGAATCGACGAGTCCCAAAAGGCAGCAATTGTAAATTGTCACTTCCACATATTTGAGCTCGTCGACCGTTGCGGCGCCTATTGGCCCCCCTGGGGCCCGTTTTGACTGCGCCCCGTCTGTCCACGACGCTGCGCTGCCTGCCTGGTACGGCAGTTGCGCTGGACATGGCCGATCTTCTGGCAAAAGCTGCAGATAGGCGTGCCGTCGTCCGTGTAGGCGAACTCTCCGGTGTCTGTCGCCGGGGTGTCGTTGTAGTCAGCGCGACGGGTGGCGTTGTAGTCAGAGCGACGGGTGGCGGCTTGCTTCTGGGGAGTGGAAATGGAGTTGTTGGTCGTCTTGAGCGCAGCCATCAGTTTGGTGAATTGTTGCGTCAATCCGCACACCTGGCGTTTCATCTCCGCGACGTCCTGGGCTAGGCCCTGAGTGGGAGGTGCAGTTGCCACAGCGCCAACTTCCATAAACTCCACATTCCATGGGGTGATACCTCCCCCAAACAGGGTTGCTACCAGCATCTTTCTCTCAATTCTGCCAGGGATTAGGGCAGCTAAGACAATGGAGCAAAAGTGGACCCCCTGCAGTGCTCTGCATTGTGCTGAGGCTATTTATAGCTCAAGTCACAATGGGCTATTGTGCTGAGTGTCAACTTTGGCTTGGTCAGCAGTTTTGGAGGGAAAGTTTTGGAGGGAAAGTTAGTAAGCTCCTCCCACAATTTAGGACTCAACAGTGAGGCATCTTAACAGGGCAATGCACACACATAATACTGACAATAAATCAATATGAAGAACGAAATGAATAACACAATCTATCAATTGACAGTTGGACATAAGCAATCAATCAATTAATGACTCAATCAATCAATTAATGATACAGTCAATCAATTGATAATGTGATCAATATTATCAACTAGTGACTCAATCAATTAATTAATAATACAGTCAATCAATTGATAATGTAATCAATACTAATAATATAATCAATGTTCCTTGCAGCAGGCTAATTAAGTATAAGGCTAAACATGAGTAATGAGAAAATAACTGACACATGTGAGCAGAGCAGTGACTAGCACATGGAAATGATGGGAACACATAACAACTGCATTTAGGTCACACACGAGCAGAGGCCTGCATAGGGCAGGTGTAATGAAGAGCAAACAATATATTAAGCAATTGCTAGAGCAACAAAAATGCTCAAGGCAAGTGTAATGCAGAGTGCACACAATCAATGTACCTAACATAATTGTGCCTGACCAGTGTGTACATCCTTTGCTTAAGGCAAGTGTAACGAGGAGTGTACAATCACTGCACCTGACATACAATTAACTGACATGCATGTACATCCTTTGCCTAGGGCAAGTGTAACGAGGAGTGTACAATAATGCACCTGTCATATAATTCTAACTGACATATAATAAGTGGTTGCCAGGGGCTGCACTTTACATCACTCCCCCCCTTATTCTAGCTCATTGATGGCAATCAGCAAGGAGCATGCTTGGGGATGATCAAGAAGTTATCAGCCTGGCAATATAAACAATTCTGACATGCTAAACAGTTCTGACATGCTAGACAATTCTGACATGCTAAGTAATTCTGACATGCTAGACAATTCTGACATGCTAAGTAATTCTGACATTTTTAAACTATTCTGACATGCTAGATAATTCTGATATGCTAAACAATCTCAGTGACATCAATATACGAAGCACAGTGAGTAAAAAGAAAAATGGCTACAATAATGCTGCAAGGATGCTGCAAGTGGCAATGCCCAAGGCTAGTCAGTTCCAGGAGGCAGTGAATTCCCTTAGACAGTGAATTCCAGGAGACAGTAAATTCCAGGAGACAGTGAATTCCCTTAGACAGTGAATTCCAGGAGACAGTAAATTCCAGGAGACAGTAAATTCCAGGAGGCTGTAATTCCAGTAGACAGCGAATTCTAGTAGACAGCTAATTCCAGTAGACAGTAAATTTCAGTAGCCAGTGAATTCTAGTAGACAGTGAATTCCAGTGGTCAGTGAATTCCATATAGTGAATTCCATCAGCCAGTGAATTCTAGTAGACAGTGAATTCCAGTGGACAGTGAATTCCGTGTAGTGAATTCCATCAGCCAGTGAATTCTAGTAGACAGTGAATTCCGTATAGTGAATTCCATCAGCCAGTGAATTCTAGTAGACAGTGAATTCCAGTGGACAGTGAATTCCGTGTAGTGAATTCCATCAGCCAGTGAATTCTAGTAGACAGTGAATTCCGTATAGTGAATTCCATCAGCCAGTGAATTCTAGTAGACAGTGAATTCCAGTAGACAGTGAATTCCGTATAGTGAATTCCATCAGCCAGTGAATTCTAGTAGACAGTGAATTCCAGTGGACAGTGAATTCCGTGTAGTGAATTCCATCAGCCAGTGAATTCTAGTAGACAGTGAATTCCTTTAGACAGTGAATTCCAAGTTTGGTGAACTCTACCATACCGTGAATTCCAGGAGTCAGTCAATTCCAATCAACAGTCAATTCCAGGAGACAGTCAATTCCAGTCGACAGTCAATTCCAGGAGACAGTCAATTCCAGGAGACAGTCAATTCCAGTCGACAGTCAATTCCAGGAGACAGTCAATTCCTTGATTGTCTTGCCAGAGGCCGGCTGATCCTGGTCGTGTGTGCGGTGAGTGGCTGTCCTGTGCAGACGCTTGAAGTCCTTGTTCCTGGGAGGTGCAGCTCTGGTCACTGCAGAGGTCCTGGGGTCAGGAGGGTCACCAGGAGACTGGTGGTCCATCCTGGAGGCTGCACACCTTTTAGGGTGATTTAGAGCATAAATGCCTCACTAGCCTCAAGCACATTGTCAATATGTGCTTGGCTGTACTTGCAGTTGCAAGTGTTGAGATCACTTAGCAGTGAAGGGCTTGTCTCTCTCTCCTTCCTGTGGCATAAGTGTGTTGTTTGTCCTGGTCCATAATCACGTCGGGGTCACCAATGTAAAAGTCCATGTCATTAAGGACTCCAATATAATGACATTTCCAAGTCCAAGCTGCTCATCTCCAAGTAAACAGCATAAAGTCAGAGTGACTTGAAAATGCAGACTTTCAACTGAGTCTCATCTCAGCTTGAAGCAAGTCAAGTTCTCCCAGTTCCAAAGTGGGCAGAGTCCAAGGTGCAGTAAGCACAATATGTTCAGAGTCCAAAGTGTACAAGTAAATAACACAAGAGTGGATTTGCTTCCTCAGCTGGCAAAATGAAAACTGATCTTTTTTAATGTGCACAAGGTATATGTATTAAAACACAATTCATGAAGTTTTCCCCCCAGCAGAGCTGAGAGGGAATTATCAACCAATCACAACACAGTAAACTCTACATTCCATGGGGTGATACCTCCCCCAAACAGGGCTGCTACCAGCATCTTTCTGCCAATTCTGGCAGGGATTAGTGAAACCAAGACAATGGAGCAAAAGTGGACCCCCTGCAGAGCTCTGCATTGTGCTGAGGCTATTTATAGCTCAAGTCACAATGGGCTATTGTACTGAGTGTCAACTTTGGCTTGGTCAGCAGTTTTGGAGGGAAAGTTTTGGAGGGAAAATTAGTAAGCTCCTCCCACAATTCAGGACTTAACAGTGAGGCATCTTAACAGGGCAATGCACTCACATAGCACTGACAATAAATCAATATGTAGCAAAAGGAATGATACTTGTCATCAATTGACAATTGATTGATAATACAGTCAATCAATTAATAATATAATCAATGTTAACAACATAATAATAATAAAATCAATGTTAATAATATAATCAATGCTAACAATATAATCAATATTAATAATCAACATTCCTTGCAGCAGGCTAAGCTAGCTAAGACTAAGCATAATTAACAAGCAACTGGGCACATGTGAGTGGAGCAGTGACCAGCTAAAAATGTAGTGATGAGCACACACTACTACTGCATTTAGGTCACATGAGCAGAGGCCTGCATAGGGCAGGTGTAATGAAGAGCAAATGTCATATAACTCTAACTGACATATATCCTTTGCCTAGGGCAAGTGTAATGAGGAGCATACAATCAATGCACCTGTCATGTTACTCTAACTGACATATGACATATATCCTTTGCCTAGGGCAAGTGTAATGAGGAGCATACAATCAATGCACCTGTCATGTTACTCTAACTGACATATATCCTTTGCCTAGGGCAAGTGTAATGAGGAGCATACAATCAATGCACCTGTCATATAATAAGTGTTTGCCATGGGCTGCACTTTACAATGGTAATTGGGACTGATTTTACAACTTGCTTATGCCCAAATTTGTCTTGAGGGAATATACAGTTATGTTGTCTGCTAATTGTTAAGTAGATATAGAAATATAGTGAAAGAAGGAATTAAGGATAGATTTGCTTGTAGGTATATGTATAAAGAGCAGATTCTGGGCTTGACCTTTTTTTAATCTAAGCTAGTCATTTAATCATGTTTTAAAACTGATACTTCATATGTGTAGGGTACCATACAACTAATGGTGCCTTGGAAAGAATTACAGAATTATTATTTAGATGTAGGCGGTTATTAGACTAATGGTAAATTAATCCGAAATTTAAGTTTTTACATTATAGGGGAGTGTTAATTGAGGTGCTCCTCTGGACTCCACGATTAATAATTTAGTTATTAATAATAATAATAATTGTATTTTGCCTTTACAATATATTATGCATAAAATACATATCGAATTAAATCAAAAGGGAAACAAATAAACTGTGTTATTTATAATAATAATAATTGTAGTTTGCCTTTAAAATATACTATGCATAAAATACATATCAAATTAAATCAAAAGGGAAACATATAAACTGTGTTATTTATAATAATAATAATTGTATTTTGCCTTTACAATATATTATGCATAAAATGCATATCGAATTAAATCAAAAGGGAAACATATAAACTGTGTTATTTATAATAATAATAATTGTATTTTGCCTTATCAATATATTATGCATAAAATGCATATCAAATAAAATCAAAAGGGAAACATATAAATTATGTTATTTATAATAATAATGATTGTATTTTGCCTTCACAATATATTATGCATAAGATACATATCGAATAAAATCAAAAGGGAAACATATAAATTGTGTTATTTATAATAATAATAATTGTATTTTGCCTTCACAATATATTATGCATAAAATACTTAGTGAATAAAATCTAAAGGGAAACATATAAATTTGTTTATAAATCGTAATAATATTAAATGATATATATTTATATTTTTGCTTGATAGGTTTACTCACCAAAGACATTGAAATCCAACACATATTACCGATGGTGCTGAAGAAAAATTCACCAGTCGAAATCCACAGTAAGAGAGCTTAGATAGCATATCAGTCATAAGGCAAAGTATAAAAACAATAGAAAATGGCTTAGACATAAATCTCACAATGCAATCTGACATTTTCCAGCATGTTTACTCTTGATGAAATGCTTTCTATCACATTTAGTCCATTGCTCTGAAAGTGGAGATTAAGCTCTATGACTTTGAGAAGAGCCAGAAATTGTTTCAGTCCACACGTGTAATTTTGAACTTCAGTGAGGAGGCACTATGTAGTTAATCACCTCAGTGATTTTTATTTCAGTCTTCTGTGATTTTGATTAGCTCATAACACCATTAAGGTCACTTGAATTATTTAAAACAAACAACAATTTACCTCACATGTCATAACATATAATAATTTCAAATTTACAATATGTCATACTGACATTAATATCGATGCCATTTCATATATATCATATCATTTCATATATATCATATCTTAAATTTCAAATACTTATGTGCTGCATTCTTATTTTATGCGAATGAAATCATATCTATATTTCATATTGATTTATTGAAAAAAAACATAAGTAATAAGTGTCCAACAAATAATATCAACAGCTCTAGTACCATCATAACACTAGCAATACCAACACACAGCACCTAAACAAATAACATTTGACAGGTAAGAATCTTATTTCCCTTATTTGTCAGAAAAATAAAATATTCGAGAAGATATCACCAGGTTAAACTCTCACAGCCATAGTCAAATAGTCATTTTTTGGTAGATATCTTGTTTAGTTATTATGACATTGAAATCTCTGCAACATGTTTCTATTAAGCAAACGAAGAAAGAAAACGTGGGTTCCTTGTGTTAAATTCAGGGTACATAAGAGGCTGCTGGAGGCTATGACACTTCACTGACACTATATTCTCTTCACATGGCAAGATTAACCTTATATTCCCTCCCACTCAAGCCTATTCATCATCTGAGAAATACATTGACAATCTGTCACTGGATGGAGTCCTCCAGGGAGGAACATTGTCACCTGATTTTCCCCAGAGCCCTGCTCCTTATATGGTAATGATTATTAATGCCTACCCTTGTGACTAATAAGCAACAAAAGTTGGATTATCAAGAGGTCTTTAATCTAACAAGATAAAAAATAAAGAACATATATGTGACAGGCTGAAATATTTTCAGGATAAAACAGGAAGTTATGGTATTTTTAAATTATGTCAGTGCCGCGTAAACAGTTTCATGTTTTGACTGATGCTCAGTTTTGATATGTTGTCTAATGAAAATGATGATTACATCAAATTTCACACTGATCTGCATAGTCATGAAAATACACTACAGCATATTTTTGGATGTTTACCAATATTCAATAAACATTGACTACGTTGACTTTTAGCAAAACTAGCATCAAACTTGATAGAAAATTCAACACTTAAATTGCTCATATTTTTCTGTTTTTTTTTTTTTAATTGTTTGCATACGTCCAAAGTGCATGCCAAATTCAATTAAATCAGGGGAGTCCAAATTTAAATTTGACTTGCAAGGTTCACTGAATATGTCCACTCTTGATAATCATATTAAATTTACTAAGATTGAAAATTAATTGAACATGATAATCAGGAAACCACCAGACTAAGAATACATTGTGAAAAAATAATGAATACCTTGGTCTGATTAATATTATTATTATTACATATTTATAGTGCATTATCTGAATAAAACCCATTCTAATGCACTTTACAAAATAATAGATATAGCAGATATAAAAATATTAAATTATAAAAAAATGATAAAGTTATGAAGTCTTTAAGATCATAAATTTCAAAATTGTAGAGTGTAAAATCTTTAAAATCCAAAAGCTATAAATTGAAGTTAAAAACACAGTCAATAAAACACACTGTCTGAGTTCAGATGTCAAATGCTGCCTTGAATAAATGAGTCTTTAGGCTCTTTTTAAATGGCTCTAGTGAAGTAATTTGTCTAATGGGGGCAGGTCGTTCCAGAGCTTTGGTGCAACTACTTTAAATGACCGATCCCCGTAAGGCTTGTACTTAGAAGATTTTGTTGAGAGCAAGTTGCCCTGCATAGATCTTAGTGCACGTAGAGCTACAAACTTTACAAAAACAAAATATTCTTTATTCCATAACTTTAGCTCTCTGGACTTCATCCACAAAACCTCAACAACTTTCAGAACACCATCAAGATGAAAGCTTTTCCAATATTTTGGTGTCACCATTCATCTCTCAAGTGAAAAATATGCCAATGAATTACTGGTCTTCCTCCCACCCTTTGACACAAACACATGGGACTGTCCTATTCTTACATTGATGCATGACCACTAGAATATCAATATTAGCAGGAAACTGATAAGAAGTGTGAATTATGAGGTAACTGACCATATATAATAGGTTTATTGTGTAACTTTGGGTAGGTATCGACAAGCGGACCAACACAATGTGTCTAGACACTCTATGGACAATGATGCATAAGGAAAACGTTATCTCTTTGCTGTCGTAACATATAATTGATGTCTATTTTATGGTCATGTTTTTTGACTGAGGAGAAAACTGTTTCATTTCAGGATAAATTGTAGATAGGAGACACTTTAGTTCAACTGTGAATAGTAATGGTTTGCTGTAACATTGAAATACAAAGGTAAGGTTGTTGTGAGGTAACCATACGATTATTTGATTTAAAAATGTTGTTTTATACAGAACAAAATATGTAAACTGGAATAACATTGAAATAAAATTATTTACACGAACTTTTCAGCCAGCCTTGGAAATAAGAATAAATTATACGACACTTATAATTAAGTTTTCTCTTTCTAACATTGTATATTTTCAATATGGTTTTGAGACAAAGCACAAGATAATTAAAAGAAGGTTTTGTAAACCCAGTAATGCTTGCGTGACAACTGAAATTAATTTAATTAATTTTGTTAATTCGTTTTGTTTAAAATGTTGGCATCTGCTTACAACCTTCCTCATATAGTCATTTATAATTACATAAAAGCTGTCTTCACATGAATAGAAATTTCTTTGACATTTTACATTGGAATCTATTTTAAAATGGGTATCCATGGACAATGATCTGCACAAATTTGTGTATTACTAAAATCGTGTTATATTGTTGAAGCTAGTTCCCTGCAGGATTCCTATACAGTTCCATTATAAAATTTAATTTTAATTTGTCTTTCAACTCATTGAAATGTATATTCTGTCACTATTTAACCATTCACATACGTTAAATATTAGATAATAATGTTTGTAATTTTTGTTCGTGCTTTAAAACACAAAACAAATTTATATAAAATTTATATAAAATTATGAATCCGGGATATTGAGTATATAACCAAAAAATGTATAATTGGGAAACAGCAACGAGTTAGAGAACAAAACGGACTCCCATTGCATAAGAAAACAAATATTGAATTATTGTTTATACTTTTTGTGCATGAATCATAAACTGCAATCAAATAATGAATGGTCATTCACATTGTTCTGAATAATTGCAAACCAGACGCACCACAAAGATTAATTATTCGGGCAACTAATTTATATGAAGTGCCAAACACATAGAATTACTCCAGCATGGGCAATTCATCATGACAAACCTAATGAACGGTCTCTGTATTGTCTTTTTTGCTTTCTGCTCTTATCAAAAAGCAAAGTAGTGTTTATACTGATGGATTTTCTACATTTCCCAGTGATTTATACCTTCTAGGGCCACCTGAAGAATAGAGACTGTCAGGGTTGTATTTGGTCTGTCGATCCAAGAGAGACGGATTGATTTATTAACCAAAGTGAGTGAGTTCCAAGAAAGTGTGAAAAGTAAAAGACACTTTAACAGACAAGGAAGGACAGGCACAAGGTCACAGCAAATAATTCTGGTGTCTTTATTCATGGGCAGAATTTTTTTATGCCTGAAATTGCGACCATGAATTTATTTAACGAGCAAATTAAGATATAATTGCAGAGTACAGTACATCTTAAAATTTCCGTTCAGGCTCGACTTAGTTAGTCGAAAAAGTTACCACTATTTAAACACATCCTGATATCTATCGTAATACCAACTAGCAAGCTATACATGCAGAAGCCGGCGATAGGGGCCTAGCTCAGTGGTAGCATGCTGGGCTTCCAACCACTGAGTTTCATGTTCGATTCCCGGTCGAGCCTAAGTTGGATGGTTGTTTCATCCTTCATCTCATTGCCATGATCCCTGCTTGTCCTAATTAGCCTATCAGGTGCAAAATACAGGAGGTAAAGCTCTAGTCCACCCACTCACACATGCAGAAGCCATAATAGAAGTACTCATATTTAGATTATTGTTTTAACAAATAATGTTTTTTTGGGGCTTGTTGCATCTTCAGGTAGTTGTTACTGCTCTGAATAGAGCTCTACAGTTGAACGTTCATTTGAATATTGATGTAGAAGCCTATGTCTATCACCAAGAGGTCTTACAATGGCAAGGTTCGAAATTATTACAGACATGACCTTCTTTCCCATATTTCACATTTGAAGATTTTTATATTCAACATTAACCCCAAAGAGTGAAACACAACACATTTGAGAAATGCAGAAATTATTATGCGAGAGTATACATTACATGACATGTCATTTGGAGTTGGGTTTATTCTACTTACTTTACTTTGTAAGGCTAATGAGTTGAGGTAAGACATCCCCTTGTTTAACACCTGAATCGTGTTGATAAGAGAAAAGAACAGAATCTAGAGATATGCAGTAGATAAGAACATCAGGTTAGATAAGAATTGAAGGTAGGAACTAAAGTAAGACAGATAAGTAGTATGGTCCACTTTTTCTTGTGCAACTCTTGGAAGAAATAATGTAGTGCTATGTTTTACTCACTGTGATAAAAGAACCCTTCATTTCGTAGTAAATTGGAAACCTTCTTTATTGCCTTTGTCTTAAGGAGAGCACGCACACTGCGCATGATCAGACAAAGTAAGTAGGGGATAAAAGCAAGAAAGTTGGTGCAACAAATTTAGCAACAAAGGTATCTTCGTTTTTTTTTACTACTCTTGATGTTTTTTGGGGCTTTATATAGGTGCAAGCTTTTTCACTACTATAATTTTTTTCTAGTGTTTTGTTTTTCCCCTTTGCAAAAGGTGCACATTATTATAATGTTTTACTTATATATTGTTATTGTTAATAGAGGTGCACATTTTAAACTTGTTTTCCTTTCCAATTTCCTTTGCAATTCCATGTTTTCTGTGCAACTAATATTGTGACAAAAGCGCACATTTTTATAAAAATTATTTCTTGCCACCATTTTGTTTTCTGTTCTTTATATCTGGCATCTAGACCTATGACACAATAGATCTGTAACTGATATGGTTTGTTATCAATGCCAGGTATTATTACGAACACTTGGTTTTTTGGGTGAAAATATTCAGGTCACGGACCCGGGGGGGGGGGGGTGTAGTCTTTTAGACTCTTTGATTTGGTTGGTTGTTCAGTATATGAAGAACCCGTCGGGGGGCCTCTTCACTTATTTTAATGTATTCGACCCAGAAAGGCTCATGCACAACTAACCTGGGCAGTATTCACCTTATTTTTGAGTTAAAATCCTTGGTTACAACTTCCAAAGTTTATAAATTAAAGATTTAGGCATAATTGAACTTGTAACTATGGAGTATTACTGCAGTAAACAAAGTAAACAAATCGTTTGTTCACTACCAGGCAAACTATTTATAGAACACAGAGCCTACACTTCAAAAAAAAAAAACTTCAATTCACAACCAGATTGGAGGTCCAGTGGAGAGACTACCAATTAGAGTGTGGCGACACTGTACATAGTGACAGTGGTTCGAATCCAGCTCAGTGAATTTTTTTTTTCTTTCATCAAAGTTATAGTCACATAATATTATGTGACTGTTAATTAATTTGTAAGGACAAAATATTGCATAACAAGATGATTTGTTGAGCCGCTGACTAGCATTACGATATCCGTACCATTTTATGCACATCATATCATTACTTATTTTTATTATTACTAGTACTACATGTAATGATTCCATATATTTGTTCATCTTTTCAAGGATTGCTGAAACTAATGAAAAGTTATGTTTCCAGCATTACAATTAAGCTTTTACTAATTAAAACTCTTACTTAACTTGCTATGGTGTCTCAGTTATATTTACAAATATAAACATTGCTTTCTTTATTGGCACCCATATTAATCATGTTATATAAGCACATTGAATCATTACCTATATTTTACAGCATTATTACCAGAATTAGATATATAATTGACTTCCTTTGTTGTACTTTAATACATTTGTTTATATTAAAGCTTCATTATAAATGATCTTGTATATACATTCCTTTCATTTCACCCCAGACCATTCAACACTAACTTATCTGCTTAGTGCCATCATGGAGCCTTCTGATTGTACAATGACAGCTGTCTACTGCTAATATTGTTCACGTTGCCAGATATATATTCCTTTTTTTGTTTTTAAGAATTTTTTTGTTACTGTTCCACCCTGTGTTTCCTTTTGTAACTAATGGTTGCAACCATTACAGCAGTCTTTGATAGGTACCTAGTCCATTAAATCACAGATATTCCTTTTCTTGCTGCGGGACAGATTCAAAATGGTTTCCAATTAGGCAGTTCCTCTTCCGGGGTCATTGACCTCAGCATGCTTGTGCATCTCAAAAGGAAGCAATATATTTGCTGCTGTCTTTCATTTCAAGTCATGAAATAAAACACAGTATGGAAATAAAACAGACAACAGAGACAACAATGTGGTGTCTGAGACAACATTGATCAATATTCAGTGAAGCCCCAATATTTAGCCCTTCATTATTGACACTGCCCTTAATTTAGGACCAACTCACTAGGGTCAACAAGGAAATTGCAATACAAAGAGTTCACAAATAAGATAACTTCAATATTAAACCAGACCACTTCAGCATCTCCAGAACGGAGCAGTCTGTGTAAGCTACATCTCAGCTGGGCATCGATCGATGGAAGAAATTAAATTGTGGTGCTTGTGCTTGGCGTCTGTGCTTGGGCAAGTAAAATGTTCCACCTATGGGGTAAATGTGTAACACGATCTGAACTTCAAGCTTTATCATTTATCATCATGTCTGCCTCTTACAGCTGGTCATATAAGCTGAACAAGTACCTGCTTAATTTCATCCATACTAACCAAGATAGCATTCCAAATCGGGCCAGCGTCGTTTCTACATCGTTATGACGTCACCGACATCGCGCTGACATCTATGTGTTGGAATGCTATCTGGGGAATCGCTTTTATTCATCGTCATGACATTTCTACTTAATTTCTCTTCTTGTTTTAAGCAACATTTCATTCTTTTCTATATTGTATCAGGAAACCAATGATGTTATTTCAATTGCAAAATTATTTATATCGAGCTTGCTTAACCAAGATTTTACTGGGTATACATTTATGTTTATAGGCTTGTCTCTTTACACAATATGTTTATAGAGGTTAGATATTCAGAAAAAAAACCAACACTAAACTCAACATGTGACAAGTAGCTTAGACTACACAACTATAATAATGATGAAAAAATAGTAATGATATTTTATTTGTAAATGCGCAGTACAAGAAACTATTGAAAAATTAATTTAAAAGTCACTATAAATATTATAAAATAATTAAAAAAAAAAAGATCATCTGGAAATAATCGCATACTTAATTCAGCAATTAGTAATTCCAATTACCAGTAGCTGTCTCACGAAAATATCTTTCTACAAAATGTATCAACTGTTACATTGTAATAGTCACTTGTAGCCTGTGGAGTTTTTCCTATTTTAGGAAGTAATTTTTTGACTCCTGCGTGACTCGAGAATGTCACATTTTTCGTGTTAATGACCAATAACTCAAGGATATCTGAATGGGAAGGCACAATTAGTGCTGGCGTCTGTAGGGACCACTTCATAGTAATTATGAATGATTTCCACCTCATGCTCAAATTTGTCTTGGGGAAATCTACAGTTATGATCATGAAGAAAGTCTGTTAATTGATGCAGAGAACAAATAAGTATTCCTTCTAAAAAGGATTGGGCGTTGAGTAGAGGTTTGATGATATGGGGAATGACTGTAAAAGCAACGCAGTGACAACACAGGGGATTTTGTAGAAAAGTTTTATTTTTTCTGAAATGGAACGGCCTTTTATAAACAGTAAGGCACTGTGGCAAAAACATGCTTGAGTATCATATGACTAAGAATCTTTTCTAATAACAAAATGTTTAATGATCTAGGAATGTAGAATAATGAGCTATGAAACATGTTGTAAGGGTGTGCTGTTTTTGCAACAGTAGTGGTTTCCATGTGATAAAAATGGTGTATATAGATATAGGCGACTTACAGACAAAACAATTCTGTAATGCAATGTACATATAATATATAAATAGTAATACTACCCCTGAATAATGTATGAGTATCTTAGGAATAGGAACTTGCAATGAAAGCCTGGCACTGTAATGACCTAATGTAAATAAAAAATAATGATGGAATTGCGAATAATCTGGAAAACATATTGTAAAGGTGTGTTTTAAGCGGGAGCTTTAATAATGGGATAAGAGCAGTGTATAATCATACAGTTGATATTGCCAAAAAAACCATTGTGTAATGTCATATACAATAAATTGGCCATAATGTAGTTATCTTAAAAGTATAGATGTATATTTCAATGAAAGTAATTATGATACGCCCAGGGGCGGACTGGGATGAAATAGTGGCCCTGGAAATTTGAGTAACAGCAGCCCAGATGTATCTCTGGGTATATATATATTTTTTTTTTACACCATCGGCCCACCGGGAAACCTCCCGGCCTCCCAGCGGCCCAGTCCGCCCCTGGATACGCCAGATACGGGTGAGCTGCTGCTTAAGGGGGTTTCACACATAGCCGGATCAGACGCAGGAGCGTCCCGGAGGACAACTCCGGAATACTCCCGCATACTCCGGGGAAAGGCGTATAGACATCTTGTTCATGTCCGGGATTGTCCGGCATTGTCCGGCATTGTCCGGTAACACCGTGGGACTCCGGCAAAAAAATTAAACATGTTTAATTTTTCATGCCGGAGATCCCGGAATAGTTAAATCCGTGTTGGTCCGTGTAGATCCGTGTAGACTCCCAGTAGACTCCGTCGATCTCCGGGGACCTCCGTATTGACACCGGAATACATCGTGTGATCTCCGGCTAAGTCCAGCGTCAACCGGGCGTGAAAAGTACGCGCCGGAGAGCACAAGGAGCAACTCGGTTCCACACGAGTGAACAAGGACCAACACGGAGTCTAAACGGAGTGAACAGGGAAAGCGGGTTTACATGTCATTTGCTTGACCCGGTTAACCCCGTTAAGTACACAGTGTCACACGAGGTCAATGCGGAGATACAGGAGTGAACAAGGTGTCAAGACGGAGTTAATTAAACTGACACGGAGTGAGTACGGATGCCTGAGTATATATACAACCGCCATCTTTGGAGAAGCATCATTCCACCGCCCGCCGTTCATCGTTGATCATCGAATTAATTGATTTATTATCCACCACTTCTTCTGGATATTACCTTCTGGATTGCTGCTGCTGCTACTACTGCTGTTTCTTGAATTAACCACCATGCCACCTAGGAGAGGAAAGGGGAGGCCTGGCAAGAAGACTGTTGTGCAACAGGAACCTGCACCTGCTGCTGTTGAAGAAGATGCAGCCAGTAATACCTCTTCAAGACCGCAAAGTCCGCAAGGCATGCCAGATTTACCTGGGCCAGTTGTACCTGCTGAACCTGCAGTACCTCCTACTGCAGCTCCACCCCCACCTGCAGCAAAAGCGAAGAGGCAGAAAAAGGAAGCCCTGAACCTGACAGATGACCAGGAACAAGATGTGGCCGACTGGTACCGTTCCCAGGAGATGTTGTATAACCGGCGGCTTGCTCAATACAAGCGGACAGACATCAAATCGCGAATGATAGACCAGAAGGCGAAGGAGCTGGGTTGTACTGCGCAGCAGCTGAAAACTTGGATTGACTGAATGCGCACTTCAGTTGGGAAGCTGACGGATCCAAGCAAGAAGCCTTCTGGTGGGGCCGCCAGAATCCTGACAGACCGGGACAACTGGATCATGGAGAATTTCGGCTACCTCGAACGCCACATCAAGAGGGTTGATGCTGGGAAAAGAAAGAAAGGTGGGCAGCTTTCCCAGAGCTTATCAGCCAAAACTCCATCCAGCAGCAACAGACCTACCACTGAGGATGACACGTCTGAAGCTGAGGAGGTCATTGTGGATAGTTCGGATGATGGTGGCAGGGATTCGGATACAAGCAGGTCCAAGGGTGGGCCTTACAAGGGCGGCAGCAGCAGCAGCAGGAGGAAGATGGGGGCCCCTCCTCCAAGCAAGAAGACGTCCAGACGTCAGCCTCGTCATCATCATGACTGTGATTCATCCAGCCTTGCAGCTAGTGGAGATGGAATTGCTACACAAGCTGTCACTCAAGTAAGTATACTGCTTCAGTTGCCATGATAATCAAGATAATCGTATTTTAATGTTGCAGTTTAAAGTTCTAATTGTAATCTTGCAGTTTAAAGTTGTAATTGTAATCTTGCAGTTTAAAGTTGTAATTGTAATCTTGCATTTTAAAGTTGTAGCTTTTCCATAGTAGAAAGTGGTAGCTTTGTTTCTTGGCACTTCCAGTGTTCACTGTATGGTGATGTGTCTTTTCAGTACATTGTCAATAATGCACATGCTATTGCAGTTGCCATGTGACTTACTCTAATGTTGTGTTTTTTCCTATTTCCAGCTGATTGAAAAAGCCACCGATCTGCAGAGGGACATGCACAGCAAGTTGAGTCAGCCGACGGACTCAGGCAGCTTGTCCAAGAGGGTGTTCACGGACATGATCTACCACGAGGTGATGCAGATGGACACAGACACTTGGTGGGATTACCAGGCCCAAACCTTAAACAACCTGATGCAGTTTAAGCAGGCGTATCGTCGCAAGCGCCAGCAGCAACAGCAACAGCAGCAGCAACAGCAACTACAACAGCAACAGCATCATCACTTTCTGCCTCCTGTCCCTCAGCAGCAGCAGCAGCAGCAGCAGTTCGTCCTCCCTGCTCCTGCTACTACAGCCAGTTCATCCGGCCCTGCTGTGCAGATGTTCCCTCATCATCAGCATTCTTCCAGCCCTGCTGCCCAGATGTTCGCACAGCATTCATCCAGCCCTGCTGCCCAGATGTTCGCACAGCATTCATCCAGCCCTGCTGCCCGGATGTTCGCTACTCCGTCCGGCCCTTCGCCCCAGGCTCTCGTGTCGTCTGCCCCTTCTTCGTCTGTGCCTGCACCGATCCCCCCTCCTGCGACATCTTCTACGATTATCAGTCAGGCCTGGTTGACTTCAGGTCCTTCTCACGGTCGTCCTTCCATGTCACCACAGGATTGCAGCACGCCTCAGGATGTTTCTCTCACCAGCTACTTGTTAAACACTAGTGTGGGGGGAATGGTTGGTGGTGATGACCATAACTCCTCCTTTTTGGTGCCCACGCCTCCAACTACCACAACCGAGTAATGTTGACCTGGAAATGAACAATGAACTTTAATGAAATGAACAATGAACTGTTATTACTTATGTTTTCATGTGAACTGTATACCAATGAAGTTTAATGTAATGAACAATGAACTTTTACTTATGTTTTCATGTAAACTGTATTACATGACAATAATTAAATGATGTGTATTTTTTGCACTTGTGTGCTGCAGAAGTCTGAAGTTTGCTATTAATTAAATGTTGAAACTTACATCATTCGTGTTGTTTTCAAATCTTGTCTTGCTGCCATGGTACACTCCCAGCTTCTGAGTTCACGTAGCTGACCAAGTATTGCCGCATTTCCTTGGCTGCTCTGTTGGTGTTGCCTCTGAACACATGTCCCATGTCTGGTAGATTGGCAGCATTCTCCCTCCATGCACCTGGGATGATCTCATGGATGTCGGCATTTTCCTGGTCCACAGCATTCACTTGAGCAGTTGGATACCTCACCCTCAGTAGGTTGTGCAACACACAGCAAGCAAGAGTTATGGTACACACTCTGTCAGGACTTTGAGGCATTGTTGTGAGGAGACACCTGAACCTGGCAGCCAAAAGTCCAAATGCATTCTCTACCACCCGTCTAGCTCTAGAAAGTCTGTAGTTGAAGATTCTGTCTTCCATGCTCATGTTCCTGTGATCATCCAAGTCTGCAGTCCAAAGGCATCATCCCCAACTATGAAGTAAGGCACTGGTTGGTCATCATTAGGCAGGTTATCTGGTTCAGGTAATCCAATGTTCCCACTTTGTAGCGCTTCCTTCAATTCTGTCTGACTAAACACTCCAGCATCTGAGCCTGATCCACTGGCACCAATGTCAACGTAGAGGAACTTGTATTCAGCATCAACTACAGCCAGTAGGACAATAGAGAAAAATCCCTTGTAGTTGTAGAACAGGGATCCAGACTTGGCAGGACATCTGATGGCAACGTGCTTCCCATCAATGGCGCCGACACAGTGGGGGAAGTTCCATCTGTTGTAGAATCCATTGGCAACTTCTTTCCAGGCTTCTGGGGTTACAGGACAATGCATGACTTCTGCTGAGTACTCGTCTATGATGGCCTGGCAGACTTCGATGACAAGGATAGAAATGGTATTGAAGGCTACCCTAAATCCATACTGCAGAGACTTGTAGCTGTTGCCCGTACCCAGGTAGCGCAAGGTAATAGCCAGTTTCAATCCAGGTTCAAGGGCCCTCCTCCAAAAGGTATCCTGCTTTGTAATCCTAGGTCCCACTCTGGCAAGAACTTCATGGAATAAGTCAGGCTCCATCCTCATGAAATTCTTGAAGCCACCCACATCTTCTGCAGTCAATTTAGCCATCAGTTTTTCATACTGCCCATAAAGAGGTCTTCTTAGCAGCCAAGGTCGCACCCACATTTGCCTTCTTCTTCTTCGTCTTGGTGCAGCAGCAGCATTTTCTAATAGGTCATCTTCATCAGTTGATGTTGTGGCCCTCACTGCATCATCTTGCAGTTTGTGTTCTTCTTGCAGAATTATATCATTAGCAGCAGTCAATAGCTGGACTTGCATGTCCATGCACTTCAAATCCAATTCCACCCTGTCGTAGTGTGATAAAGACATATCCAATTTTTCTGTAGTAGCAGCAACAGCTTTGCAGTATGGTAGTCCGAAGTGGAATGATGGACAGTGGAACGCAGGCAGTTTAAATACCAATTTCAGAGCGATCCGGGTGAAAACCGCTTAACTCCGTAGTGATATCGTAGTAAGATCGTGTAAAGATCGGGTATATCCGTGAAGGCCCCGTGTAACATCCGGTTCACTCCGCCCGCCTCCGGCACAGTCGTGTTACCTCCGGCTACAACCGTGGCTCATTCCTTATTTAACGGTGCTCCTCCGTACATATCCGTGTAGCGCCCGTACACATCCGTGTCATGACCGTGTTGCTCCTTGTTGCCTCCGTCTTGCCTTCGTGTCCACACCGCCCAATTATTTCGTTTGTTTACATTTCTAACTTTTTCGCCCGGACTGCCCCGGATTTAACGAAATTTCATTCCGGGACGCTCCTGCAGTCATGTAGTACTACCCAGAGGACATATGTGTGAAAAGTATGAAGAAAATTTAAGAAGTCTTTCCTACTTTTTTGGGGCAAAACACGTAAACTTCCTAACATTCATTGTAAAAATTGCTGACTCAGCGATCTAGGGTTCAAGGAGGTAGGTAGGTCAGCAATTCAGGCTTTATGAGTGAAAAAAAAATTCTAGGACCTAATCTGTTTGATGAAAGTAATTGCCCTTTTACAGTCATGTAGTACTAAACAGAGTACATATATGTGCAAAATATGAATGAAATTCAAGACTTTCTTCCTGTTTTTTTGGGGCGATACACGTAAACTTCCTAACATTCATTGTAAAAATTGCTGACTCAGCGGTTCAGGGTTGATAGGTCTCCCCATTGGATAACATGGGAAAGAGAATTTTGGCTCCAAGTTCGAAACTGGTAAAGGTATCCTATGTAAAGTCCTAATTTTTCTCTACATAATGACACCAGTTGCATGAAATTTGGTTGAATAGAACTCGAGTTAAAAATTATTTAAATTTGGACTGAAAAAAAATTCTAGGGCCTAAGACAAAAAATCTGACATGCATAATTATAGTCAGAATGGCAACATAGAAATGTGAATGTTAGTTAAGACTTAGCTTGGACACCACTACCCGTCAATCACACATAAAAATGACGAAGCCTGACTGTTTTTGGAGAAAATGAGTAGCCGTTCCATCATTCACTATCTTCCCCGTAGCCGAAATGACTTTTCAGGAAGTTCGAAAGGGGGGCCAGTCAAATCGCCCAATTTTTTCTCGCCCGTTTTTTTCTCGCCACAAATACAACTCGCCCAATTTTTTTTCGCCCAATAAAAAACTCGCCCTTGGCTTTGTTTTTCACCCCTTTGTGTTTGTTAATTAGTTAAAAGATAACTTGTCAAAGAACCATTAAAATGCGTTTTTGTGTTAGGTACAGCTGTAAATATGGAGATAGATATATTGATATGTATCTCAAAAAAAATATATAAAAGATGTCTATAGAGCTATATAGATATATCTATAAAATTAATAATAAAAGATGTCTATAGAGCTATAACAGCTATATATATAGGCATTTACCCTATAACTGAAATATATTATAACATAAATAATATTTACGATATGTAAATATATGTAATAATATAGATCAATTCAATTAGCCAAATGTAAAGAAGTCCTTCACAAAGGTTAATTGTCATTAGTGAATTGCAATTGCCTCCATACATACCTGGATTGCAGGTTTAATGTCATGTGCTATGCAATTCACAATTAAAGAGAAGCCACTTTGAACATGTAAATCTGAGTGTTAATTGTCATTTGGTATAACAGTCAGAATTAATCTGCTTTTTGCCATAGATGACATGCTAAAAAAACTCAAGGCCATCAGTGTTTTACAGCGTCCGCGACGATAATTGTTCTTTTTAATAAATATTTGTGCAATAAATGTGGTACCAGAATCAGATTCTTCTTTTTACTTATACTCTATAAAGTATTACACTTGAAGCTTGCTTCCGAACTTTTAAAAATACTGTTATATTATACGATGGCGGTCTGCGGTCCGCTGGATCCGCCGTTTACATGTAGGCCTATGCATACGATGGCGGACGACGGTCCGCTGAATCACCCGTTTACATGTACGCATACATGCTGCGAGGATGGTAAAATAAAGATGCGTCTACTATCACTTAACTTTGACAAGTTTAAACTAAATACAAAAATAAATAGGGGGGGGGGGGCAGTTGTGTTATGGGCGAGAAAAAATTGGGCGAGTTATATTCGAAAGGCACCTGCAGCTGTCAGCTATCAGCAAAAGGAAGCCACAACGAATCTGAATTGCGGAGCTTAAATCGGTTACTCCCATGGGATGAACTGCCACTTAACAATTATTAATGTGCACAAGGAATATCCTTTCACAGTGTTACACCATTTTGGACTAATTAAGCCTATTAATCAAAAACTTGCCGCCGTATTTACATGTTGGCCTAACCCAATACAGCTCCATAAAGGCCGTTTGGAATCCGCCTTTCATGTACACAAAATGGCGGCCAGAGGTCAAAGTTCACCGGAGTTGGACTCATATGTGGGCGCCGCCGCGCCCACTAAAATAGATAGGACAAAGTGAAAGTTATGTATTGGATTTTGTGGATGATTTTGCTCATTAGTAATTGCAACGTCATTTAGCCGTCGATTTTACGTCATTTTCAATGTTTATAGAAACGTGTGTCTTTGACAAGTTTAGATATTTATGTTGGGAATTTTTTTTTAAAGTTGCACAGTCGAAAAGAAAAAGGAATAAGCCTGGAATCAATCAAATAAAGTAGCCCATGATAAATGCCTGTAATCTGATTCCTTGTTTTGCAGGCTCAGACATAAATTTCTATAGTTTTGTGTCAAAGAAGGGGATACTTATACTATACGCTCAAAACCATATTATTTTATTACATACAACTATCAAAAACACTACAATAATCATTTGTGTTAGACTTCTTACTAGCTTTGTAGCTGATGATTTTCTAATTATCATAAATCAAACGAAACATTATTCTGCCCAGTGACGTCAGTAGCAGGCGAAAAATTAAAGATTAAAATCATTTAGGAAACGAGTCACATTCTGTTAATGATTGATTTCCTACCACTAATATCGATTTGCCAATCAACAATATGTCATTCTTAACAGACTGAAAGAGCAAAAATATCAGGTGAGCTCTTTACTGGAAGCACTACCAGTTCAACACACTGGTCTAAAATCAGCATTTTGATGAATAATGCCAATTTGAAAAATATATACTGTTCTAAGTGAATTTCTCTTTTCTGATAAAGCAGATAAACTTTGACATTAAAAAACCACACGTAAATTGTCTAATGTCTAACGTCTCAATGCTACTGGGTCTGAAGCCCACACCATGTTATACTTTTACCCCATGAGTGGGGACTTTTACTAGCCTCAGCAAAGACACCGAGTACAAGGCACTTCCAATTTAACTTCTCATGCGATCGACATCCAGCTCTGATGCAGCTCATGAAGAATGTCCGGGCCTGGGATTGAACCTGGGTCTCAATTCAGCAGAGATGACCAATGAGGTCTATAGCATGTGAATTTCATTTAGTATTTTGTTCATCAATGTTTCTGTCCAATCATTTCTATTATCATTATTGTTACTATTATAATTCTTAAAATATTTTATTTACTTGATAAATTGTAATCGGTGACTTAGGAGATTTCAGCCTACCTTTAAATGCCTTGGTGGATGCCTTTACCTAGGCCGCCCAGCTGCCGTTAACGGGGGGGGGGGGGGGGGGGGCAGGACTATTCTTAACCACCCCCCCCCCTCCCTTTGGCTTCACGAATGAACGACTCTAAAGCTTCTTTAGAATTTAGCACTGCTTTACCTAATGACATATTCCAGAATGGCAGGGAAATCTTCACTTAATGGAATGCTTTCAATCATTTTACCAACATTAGAGATTAAACTTCAAGACTTTGAGACAGACCAGAAGTCTCTCTTCTATCTCACTGTGTAATTGTAGCCATTAGCAAGAAAAGAGGGTGTTATCAAGGTTCTACTACGATTGTGGTCTTGCATGATTTATATGGTATTGCATAACAGTTGACTTCTACAGTTCTAATAGCGAGTAGTCCCTATATTAAATCTATGCTACTTTGACCAATGCATATAACTATGTTGATGAGTACTTATACTTTTGGAGGGTAATGCATACTTGCTATTATTGCATAATGACATGGCTCTCCATTCACATAAATTATGACTGCACTGGAAATCATCTCTTCAAGTAGTGCAATGTATATAGGTAAAATGGCATTTGACCAAGACATTTGTATTGATTTCATTGACTTGGAAACTATACTCTAGATGACGTCATTTGAATCCAGGACTCCCATTGGTTACGGCAGGCCAGCAGGGATCGTAAAATCGCATGACGTCCTCTGGAGTATAGTTTCCAAGTCAATGAAATCGGCTGTAATATCTGGTCCTGTGGTTATAGTTCAACACTAAAAGCATTGTAGGTTGCGAGTTCAAATCTGACTACAAAAATGTCAAAGAAGTTTATCATTATGACTAATCACATGTCTGACACTGAATAAGACTAACTAGCCTGTTAGATAAAGCTTTTTAAACTAACGTTGCAGTAAAAGCAAATCCAATAAAAGTCGCATATGTAGGAATTTGTTATAATACTCATTTGAAAGCCAAGTTTCTGAGGATAAATGATAGGAAAACCTCGTTAAAAGTCTTTATTAGTGCATCAATGGCTAGATATTTGTACTTTCCATGGCAACCATCTCAAAACTTTTTACAGATGTTGATTTTGGGACTGAATTTTTAGATCTTATGACGTCCCAACAAGTTTGTCTGACAAGCCAGCCCTATCAAGTCGTGCGCGGAGTCAGACGTTATCCCCAGACATGGCGTTTGATGTATGACTCCGTGCATTGATTTTGGAGCTAAGAACAGATCAATCCTTGGTGCCGATTGGGTTATTTCGAGCAGAAAATTCTGCCATGTCAAGATTGCCTCTGAGATGTGCTGCAACTTTTGATGTTCTGCTGACCGCCACGCCACCTCACCTGAGAGAGAAAGCTTGTTTACTGTTTCAGTGAATTCTGTGAACGATCCAAAAATTAAGCGAGCTAAAAAAGTAATATATGCAACTTTGTGTGATATGAGATTATCTCATGATAGACAGGTGGAATATGTTTACCTACAAGAACAAATAGTACAGGAAAGGAGATGGCATGGCTGCCTTTATGACACCTTAGTCAACCCGCAGAGATGTAAGACAGATTAGTTAGATAGATAGATAGATAGATAGATAGATAGATAGACAGATATATAGATGGATAGATAGATAGATAGATAGATAGATGGATAGATATATAGAAATATAGAGAGATAAATGGAGAGATAGATAGTAAAACAGATTACATAGATACATAGATACATAGATAGATAGATAGATAGATAGATAGATGGACAGACAGATGGATAGGTAATAGATAGATAGATAGATGGAAAGATGGAAAGATGGAAAGATGGAAAGATGGATAGATGGATAGAGGATAGATAGATATATAGATAGATAGAGGATAGATAGAGGATAGATAGATAGATATAGGATAGATAGATAGATAGATAGATTGATAGATAGATAGATAGATAGAGGATAGATAGAGGATAGGTAGATAGATTGATTGATAGATAGATAGATAGATAGAGGATAGATAGATATATAGATAGAGGATAGATAGATAGATTAACTGATTGGTTGATTTTCATGTGAGAAACCAAAAAATTTAGCTCTTACTGGACAAAGGGACATGCATCAATTATTTGGTTTTTCTAATAAGATGTTCTTCCCAACTTACTGTAATCCTTTCTGTAGATGGCAAAGCGTTTTCACTATTACATAATAGATGCAGCTGTATACGTTTTCACTTCTGCGTTGTAGATATATACTCATATTTTGCTTTTTCGAGATAGAAGCATGTGTGCTGACAACATGCAAACCGACACTGTACACTAGGCATTAAATCACTCGAGTTAGCACACAACACGTGGCCTGGCCATAAGAAAAATGCCAGTGTTATCAACACACACCACTCCACGTCCGTCAGGCCCGCATTTTATGACCTCTGCTTTTTGGAGTGCTCTTGCGGACCCACCGGATTTACCGTCAATCACGTTATTTCTGTGTGACGTCATCGGAGCCCCATCAAACTATCATAAAACGAGGCATCGAGACACTCAAGCATCTGGCCTTTCTTCTGTGATTCCTGAATTATTGGATTTTTCTCTTTCTTTGAGTTTTCTTCTCTGCTCCATAGTTTTGTTTTATTGGTTTTCACAGATGTGGGAATTCCTGGAGTAGATAGAGTAAACAAGTAAAAGCAACAATTGAGACAAATTGTAAAGTTCACACCCCAATTTGGTGCAAGCTAATAATATAAGATCATTTATATGTAGGCATTGCATGCAACTAGATTATTTAGGAAGCCAGAAGCATGTCAGCTCCTCCTTACTATGGCCACCTCCTCTCAATGAGCACGCATGTTGATTATATATTGTTTTATATCACTTTGATCATAATTAATTATCTTTACTGAATGTTAATGCCATGAGTGCTGTTTTACTTCATGACGATGAGTATTGCTTGTTCATGATGATTATCTTGCTAAAATGTTAATGCCAGGAGTATTCTTTCATTTATGATGAATAATTAGCTAAATGTTAATGCCTTGAATGTTTGATCCTGACTTTGAATCTTATCTGAGCAGGCTTTAGATCCATATAGATTGCTCCCCTTTGTCAGGCACTTAAGCCTTAACATATTAATTTAATATCCCTTTGTGATAAGTATGGATTAGAGTTGTATCAGTTAAATATGAGTGCTTGGTTGATAGGCATTGTTGAGTAATGAGCTTGTGTTAAATAGGATTGCTCTTTGAGAGAGGGCTGGTCATCCATCGGTCAAGACTTGACCTTTGGGTCCCTGAAACTTGAACTGTGGAACTTGTGTGCTTGAACTTTGTGTCTCTTGAGAGATATCTGATTGAGTTTTAATATATATAGTGATTTGTTGAAAATAAAGATTAGTTTTTACCTGACCAGCTTTTGGGAAAGGAACAAGGCACTTCTGACTTCATTGTTTTGATTTTACTTGGAGATGAGAAATATTGATGACTGATTGAATCAGGATTGATTGGATGATTGACGATTGATTGCTTGAGAAGACAAGTCTGGTCTAGACTGGCCTAGCCAGTGTACATAGAGCTTGGGGCTGCTAAGAAGAAGATGAACTAGCCCCGAGACTTTATATCTGGTGACCCCGACGTGATGGCTGTAATGACTAGATGGACATAAGAAGATTGATTAGATGGACGTGAGAAGATAGATGTGAAGGATTGGAAGGAATGTAAGTGACTTCGCCTGAGGCCCTGCGCTTGCATCTCGCTCACAGAAAACGTTACAGACCCCACAAAAACATGGAGAATCAAGCCGCCGCCCCCGAGGACGCAAATGTACTGATGAACGATGCATTGAGAGTGGTGGAGTTCAATCGATTTATCAGTGAGGAGAGAACGGACCGAGCAATGACGAGAGCCGCCCTGGAGCAGGACAGGGAGGAGAGAGCGAGACAGCAGAGGTCAACCAGCGAGCGTCAGGATGCGCATCATGCACGCCTGCGCGCTGAGGCACTGGCGAAGAGGGTGCCCAGCTGCGATGGGAGCAGCCCGGGAACAGTGCGAGAGTGGCTGAGGGAGATCGACTTGACGACCCCATACTCAGACCTGACGGTGTATGTGGCGACACAATCAGCCCAAGGCGCTCTCCGCCGCGAGCTGGAGCACTATCTGGAGCAGCAAAGGTGCCGAGATCGGGTGTCTTGGGAAGACCTGAGAAGCCATCTCCAGAAGGCCTTCCTGTCTCCACACGAGGAGGAGCGTTTGCGACACGATGTGGAGAAGATGAGGCAGGGGGCCTATGAGAATACGGCAGCATATGGGAGGCGATTCCGCGAGAGTGCTGACCTGGCCTATCCAGTGCTGGAGGGCGTGCGAAATCAAGATCAACAGCGACTCCTGTTGAGGGCATACATGCGAGGACTGCGGGACCGACACGTCGTGGAAAGATTGATCAAGGAAGGTCGCCCAGACACGTATTCACAGGCGATGAACCTCGTCACTGCCTACGAGGCAGACGACTACCGGCTCCGATTGGCCCTGGACGAGGGAACCACGGGGAGCGCAGAGGAACCAATGGAGGTAGGTGCCCTGCAGCCAGCAGCGGCCCCAGACAGTTCGTGGGCAAAGGACTTGGCGGAGGTGAAAAGGCAGGTGAGCGGACTCACGCAGCACTTCACCAAGTTGATGGCCACGTTGCAAAAGGGGGAGCTGCCACAGAAGCCGAGCAGGGAACAGAGGGACAGTCGAGGCAGGAGACCACCCGCTGAGGGGAACACGGAGTTTGCCTACACTCCGGAGGGAGCGCCCATTTGTCACTTTTGTCACAAGGAAGGGCACATTCAGCGATTCTGCCGCCTGAGACAAGGGCGCCAGCAGCAGCGCAGAGAGGACACCCAAAGCCCCCAGGGGGGCCAATAGGCGCCGCAGCGGTTGAGGAGTTGGTATACGTGGGACTAGAGTTCTACGGAGAGACAATTGCCGCCCTCCTCGACACTGGTGCTTCCCGCACTGTGCTGCGGCGCCACGAGTACGAATTAATGTGTAGACGTACTGGTAGAGTACCAATTCTTAGAAAGACAATACAATTGTGTGGGGTGACGGGGCATGACATTAAGGTCCTGGGAGAGACGGAAATTGGAGAGGAAGAGCTAGGGAGCATCCCCGTCATAGTGGTGGAGGAAATCCACCACCCCATGATTCTAGGACGGGATTTGCTTAGACAGGAAGGTGCCAAGCTCGATTATGTCACTGGCATGCTGTCCTGGCGAGGACGTCGCCTGCCCCTGCAGCCAAGGTCAGCCGCCCTCCCCATGGCCTCACTAGGAGACAGACCACCCTTGATGGAGAGCTCGGTGATAGAACAATGTGTTGAGGCAAACGAGGACCTCTTCTCAGCAAAGGGCGAGAACCTTGGGTGCCATCCTGACATCCAGGTGCGCATCAAGACAGAAGGACGCCCAATTAAGCGACGCCCTTATCGACTGCCACTCAGTCGGCGCAATGCCCTCGACAAGAAGCTGGACGAGTTGCTGCAGCAGGGAGTCATCCTGCCATCCTCGTCGCCATGGGCTTCACCAGTCGTGTTGGTGGAGAAAAAGGACCCCTCGGAGGGCCCTCGATTTTGTGTGGACTTCACGCAACTGAATAAAGTGACCAAAAAGGACGCCTATCCCATACCTTTGATCAGGGATATATTCGATCAGTTGCAGGGAGCCACCATATTCTCCACCCTCGACCTGAAATCCGGCTTCCACCAGCTTCCCCTTCACCCCGAAGACCAGGAGAAGACAGCATTTGTGTGCCATCGCGGCCTTTTCCACTGGACGCGTTTACCGATGGGATTATGTAACGCATCCCAAATGTTCCAGAGGGCAATGGAGGTCGTGCTGAAGGGTCTGATCGGAAATATCTGCATGCTGTACATCGACGACATCGTCATTTACAGCGAATCGATAGAGCAGCATGTGGAACACCTTAGGGTGATGTTCGACAGACTTAGAGCATACAATCTGCGATTGAATCCTTCAAAATGCGTCTTTGGCCTTCGAGAGGTGAAACTACTGGGATACATTGTGAGTGAACAGGGACTGAGAGCCGACTCTGACAAGGCGGCCGCTATAGACCGCATGACCTCCCCTGCCACTGTTGCAGAGGTGAGGAGTTTTCTGGGCATGACGGGGTACTATAGACAATGCATAAGGGATTATGCTAAAATAGCAGAGCCATTGGTCGCATTAACCCGGAAAAACATCCGGTTCCAGTGGGAGCCCAAGCATCAATTGGCATTTGATGTTTTGAAAGCAGCCCTGACCAGCGACACCGTCATGGCCCACCCACAGACAGAAAAGCCCTACCTACTGTACACAGATGCCTGTGACTATGCCATCGGCGGCATCTTGTGTCAGCGAGATGACCAGGGAGTCGAGAGACCCATTGTGTATCTTTCCAAGCAGCTGTCGGAGACCCAGAGACGGTGGGCCACTATAGAGAAGGAGGCTTATGCGGTGGTGTACGCCTTGAAGCAATTACGACCCTATCTATGGGGGGCAGAATACAGGACGTTCACCGATCATAAGCCTCTCACCTCTCTGTTCACCAAGGATCTCAACAACACCAAGATCCAGCGGTGGGCAGTCCTCCTCGCAGAGTACGGCTGCAAGGTGGAATACCACAAGGGAAAGCTCAACGTCAGAGCCGACATGCTGTCACGCATTAGGCAGGTGGAGCAAATCAGCACGTTTGACGTCGACTATTGGCGGCTGGGGGATCAACAAGGTCCCGAAGTGGAAGATGAACCACATCGGGAGTTGTATGGCATCGACCTGCAAGAGCTGGAACGCCTGCAGAGGGACATGCCGGAGTGGTCGGAGCACCTAGACGACGATAGTGAGATCGAGATATTGCATGGCTTGTTGTTCTCACTAAAACGACCATACCAATACGCCCCAGACCACCCCCGGCTGATTGTGCCTGAGACGCTCAGAGAGCAGGTCATCAGCAGGGCCCACCAGGAAGTCGGGCACATGTCACACTTGAAAACAATGCGCAAGATCCAAGAGGCTTTTGTCTGGCCCGGTATGAAGCGTGACGTGCGAGCCCACCTGCAGAAATGTCCCACATGCCTGGCCCACTCCATGCGTCGACCCAGGGCCCAAATGGGTGAGATGCCCATTGCCAGGTCACCAATGCAGTATGTCGGCGCGGATCTGATAGGCCCACTGGTAAAGTCGCCACAGGAAAACCAATACATCCTGACACTGATTGATCATTGCACAGGATGGGCAGAGGCTTACCCTATAGCTGCCAAAACCAGCATGAATGTGTGGGCAAAATTGACGAGGGAATTTTTTCCCAGACACGGCTATCCCGATGTGCTCATTACTGACCAGGGGCTGGAGTTCAATGCCAGGGCAGTTAAGGATTATCTGCACGAGGTGGGAGTGGAGCATAGGCGCACGACGGGCTACAATCCTCAGGCGAATGGCAAGTGTGAAAGATTCAACGGCACACTCAAGCAGATACTGCGAAAATTAATCAATAATGCCAGAGACGCCTGGGAGGATCAGCTTGGCCCTGCCCTATTGGCTTACAACACCTCAGTCTCAGAGACTACGCAAAACACTCCCTTTTTCTTGCATTATGGGCGACGGCCTCGATTGCCTATCTCACGCCTGCTGCAAGAAGAGCCCCCGCTAGATGGCAGGCTTCAGCACCTTGCAGACGCCCTGAGAACAGCGGCCCAGGCTACAGAGCAGTCCCGAAAACACAACAGGGCGAGATTGGCTCGTCAAGCCAACCAAGGTGACATAAATGTAGGAGATTGCGTGGTTTTGAGGGCTCCGGAGCCAATGACGCTGACAAGCAAGTGGGATCCCCAGTGGACAGTCACCAGGGTGAGAGGCAAAGTCATCTGGGTGACGCATCAGCAAACTGGGCGACAAAAGAGTGTGAATATCAACAAGGTCAAACTCGTGGATCCAAACATAGTATGGGACGAGATGAATCCACGACCAATCAGACGCCCCCAGCAGCCATCACGCACTGTCGACCCCAGGTGGCTACGCCTCCATCAACGCCCCCCCACCAAGACCAACACTGGGCGACGCCCACCTGTCACAGAACTGACCACTGACCAGCCTGGACGGACAGCCAATAAGCGCAGGCGCAGGGATGAGGAGCACACAGGAACCCAGCATAAGCAGCGACACACTGAGACCCAACCAGTTGTGCCTACTGACACCACAGAGTCCCCCAAGCCTGCTGCCATCGCCCAAAGAGTGCCAGACTGGACGATGTAGTAAGCCTTCGCGTCGCTTAACAGTCTCTACCAGGCCATCTTGCCCATCAACTTTATATGTTTTTATATTAGGCGGTCGCCCACGCCACTGTAGTTATACTTATGTGAAAATGCTTTTGTCTTGTTCCCAGAGTGACATGCTTCTTGGCCATTGCTTACTGGTGTAAACTTTTGTAGTAGCTTATTTTACTGGCAGGCGCAGGGTATCAGCCTGATGTCCCTCTCCAAAGGGTCCGAAACATAGGCCGCGTAGCAGCATGCCCCTCAGCGCTTCCCACAAATGGGTGCACTTTATACTCTAGCGATACTCCTTGTACCAGGACGGCCAGTGCTAATATATATCACTGGCCTAAACAAACGGGGGGAGGAATGTAAAGTTCACACCCCAATTTGGTGCAAGCTAATAATATAAGATCATTTATATGTAGGCATTGCATGCAACTAGATTATTTAGGAAGCCAGAAGCATGTCAGCTCCTCCTTACTATGGCCACCTCCTCTCAATGAGCACGCATGTTGATTATATATTGTTTTATATCACTTTGATCATAATTAATTATCTTTACTGAATGTTAATGCCATGAGTGCTGTTTTACTTCATGACGATGAGTATTGCTTGTTCATGATGATTATCTTGCTAAAATGTTAATGCCAGGAGTATTCTTTCATTTATGATGAATAATTAGCTAAATGTTAATGCCTTGAATGTTTGATCCTGACTTTGAATCTTATCTGAGCAGGCTTTAGATCCATATAGATTGCTCCCCTTTGTCAGGCACTTAAGCCTTAACATATTAATTTAATATCCCTTTGTGATAAGTATGGATTAGAGTTGTATCAGTTAAATATGAGTGCTTGGTTGATAGGCATTGTTGAGTAATGAGCTTGTGTTAAATAGGATTGCTCTTTGAGAGAGGGCTGGTCATCCATCGGTCAAGACTTGACCTTTGGGTCCCTGAAACTTGAACTGTGGAACTTGTGTGCTTGAACTTTGTGTCTCTTGAGAGATATCTGATTGAGTTTTAATATATATAGTGATTTGTTGAAAATAAAGATTAGTTTTTACCTGACCAGCTTTTGGGAAAGGAACAAGGCACTTCTGACTTCATTGTTTTGATTTTACTTGGAGATGAGAAATATTGATGACTGATTGAATCAGGATTGATTGGATGATTGACGATTGATTGCTTGAGAAGACAAGTCTGGTCTAGACTGGCCTAGCCAGTGTACATAGAGCTTGGGGCTGCTAAGAAGAAGATGAACTAGCCCCGAGACTTTATAAAATGACGGAGCAACCTCAGCAAACTTTAAGATGGTTTGGGAAAAACAACAACATGGAAATGGAATTTGATAAACATCGTCTTTTGAGGCATGGCTTAGACCTTGGATAGAAATCTGGCGCCCAGATTCAGATATGCATATCAGTGAATGATTGAATGAATCAATGAATAAATCAAAGAATGAATGAATCAATCAATCAATCGAGAAAATGAATTGTTCTAATATATATCAACGAATCATTCGCTCAATATTAATGATAAATAAATGCATCAATGAATCAATCCGTTCGATGAAATGCATAAATTGTTCAGAAATCGACCAACCCCATTGCTAGTGAATGACCGAATGAATAATTAGATGAATCAATCAGTGAAATGAATCAATGAATGTAACTAATCACCATTGAGTAAGTTGTCTTCCAATAAAAAATAAATAAGGATAGACTTATTAATTTTTTTTGTTATTTATCTAATGTTAAATGGCATAAGCTGTGCAAACATGTGTTAGAACATCATAAGAAATCAGACTTAAACTTGATTTGTCACAAAGCTACTGTGTCTGAAGCTGAATAAGCTTATATGACCAGCTGGCAGAGGTAGATGTAATAATGAGATGATTAGGCTTGGAGTCCCCACCATATTACACATATACCACCATTTATGCATATATATACTACCAACGTCCAGATGAGCAGGATTCGAACCCAGGATCCTCAGCATTACACAGCCAGCTGGGGTTTTCACCACGGGATCAATATTAAACAATGGTAGTGTCCCATAATTCCTCAAATCCAACCATCCGCCCACGTATAGACAAAAAACAAAGTTATGCAAGCACATACCCAGGACCCATGCAGGAGGCTTACCAACTTCCGGTATTGATGTTGCGCATGCGCCTGGGCTATCTGTTTGTTTTTCTTCCGCGCCACATGCAGGAAAAAGGAAATTTGTTGACTGTATCGAATATCTTTGGGATGCACCGAAGCTTTTGAATAATCAGGAATAATGATAATAAATAAAAAAAAAGCCGTGTGTTTGTACAGTTACCATATAGGCAAGGACAGCCTTGCTGCCAATATTTTTTTTCCTGTCTTTTTTTTTATTATTAAAAAGTATTTAAATGGAAAGGGAAAAAACACAAAAGGTGTTAACCCTTCGTCCATGGGGAATGATTGGTTAAATAAGTTGAGAATTCAATCTTTAGTGCAGAAACTGGTTGCAAAAAATCATGACTGATTTTACTTTTAGGGCAAGCCTCTTGAATATAGTAGGCACAAATTATGAGGTTGGCCTTGTATGCACACAGTTGAATGTTTATAAAAAAGTAACAGATTCTTTTCTTCTTTTTTTTTCGTTGGGTTAGATTGATTGATTAATTGATTGATTCAGAGAATAAAGATACATGTATAGTTATTATCCATGGAGTGCAGGCTAAAGTCTACCAGCATGGTCCATTTGTGGATGGCGTGAACTTGACATTTTTGGGTAAGCTAACTATGTAAACTACTGCTTATTGATAAGATAATACATAAAAACAAACAGAAAAATAAAAACTTATTTTTTTGCAATTTCTTATCCTTTGCTTGGCAAACGTATATAACATTATTTCCAACAAGACTACTTTTTCTACTGTTTAATTAAACACATTCCAGTCAGCTGTTTTGTGGGTTGGTCCGGAACCCACTTTGCAACCCATGTGACCTGCACGTGATGCTGACCCATTTCCGGTGCTTGCAAGAGCCTCTTTCAGTTGCTGCTGCAGCGTGTCTTAAGAGTTCTTTTGAACTTTTCTTGAACCCTGCAAAAAAGAAAAGCGATAAATGATCTCTTAAGGGGACTGCCTACAACTTCAAGATGCATGGACTGTGAGATAAAGTAGGCTTTGTTTGCAAATACCCTTTTTTCGCAAACACACACACCAAAACAATTGTAAGTCACAAACAGCAAATGAAAGACAAACATCGGTTTGTTGAATAATCATTAGATATTTTATTCTTATAAATCGTGTATTTATTCTAGACATCCTTTGAGTGCTGGGGGAATTGGTTGTCAATTAATATCAATTAATTGTTGTAATAGCGTTCTAAGACTTAATCAGATCTTATATTATAAGTTTCTTGGTGTTGAGGTAGGATTGGCTGTGTCTGTGTGCTTGCCATTGGCCTACAGTTAGTTTCATTAAAAACAGTCAACTCTAGACAGCTGTAGCCACCTATTCCTATAACTGGCTAAATTCAGCCACTTCTGTCCAATCCTAGCTATCGGGTGGCTTACACCTACCACCATCAACTGGCGCCCTCTGTTAAAGAACAACATGTATACATGCAGCAGAGTGACTTCCCAGTGCACCTGAACCATTTTACTTCAGAGTGGTTATTTATCATCCCATAGACAAAATAAACCTTGGTTAATATAAAAATGTATCTAAACTATCATTATGATAAATATGTATGTGCAATTGACATACATCTTTTCAACCAGAAATGACAAACTTGAGTAACTCTCAACTTATGCACCAGATGGTGCTGCATCCCAGCTTTGAGTAGTAGCTACTTCCAGACAGTTCAGTTTAGTGGCAGGTATCATCATATAGCAGAAGTTGTCTAACTTTGTCTAGGTTCAATTTGACAGGCCGTTTTTAATGAAACTAACTGTATTGAAGTTAATAATAGTGTTTTGGCTGATTTGGGAGTTCAGTCGGAGTAGTTGCTTCAAGGAGTAGTGTTCAGTTTTGGACAGCTATAGTTGAAAGTTGTTTATGTGCAGAGTTGTATCCTCCAAAATCCCAAACCTTCCATGTTGTAATGGTGGTTCGAATCTGCTATCTCTCAATCATCAAGTGAACACCTTGCCAACTAGACCACACCTTAAATCAGCAGTCCAGAGTGTTTCAGCAAACTGCGGGCAGTATTAATACATCTCTGCACACATGCACCATGTCACATTAAAATGCAGTTATGCAGCGTATTAAATTGTTCAGCCAGTTTCTTAAAGTTATTAGAATTAATTGCATCAGTGTCATCACGCCTGTCATGTGTGTATTGTCATTTAATCAATAAATAATTCTGCCAACCCTGTTTAGCATTGCACAGAATGCAATTGCAATCAAATAACAATTAAAGAAGTTCATCCAGACATGTAGAAAGCAGCGAATGCAATGAGGTGAAGGAATTCTGAAAATTCGGAAAAGGAAAGAATGCATTTCTGAACTGCCCCGTTGGGAATGAATTGTGCAGAACATTAGAAAACCTAGGTTAATTAGCGTAGGATGAGTGGACACGCACTGACAATTTAAACTCCAATTTAAATTCAGTTTATTTGCAAGCTTAATGGACAAAACTGCACAGATTCAATACTACAATAACTTGATATTTTAAGTAATTAACCGCTGGGTGGCCAGAAATAGCTGGGTGGCCTAATGGTTAAGGCATCCGCCAATTCCATATTGGCCAGGTCTGCTGAAAGTCTTGGGTTTCGGCCCTTGCAATTTTTTTAAATTGCAATTGGGGATGCCTTGTATTCGGTGTCTATGCTGAGGCAAATGAAAGATCCCACCAATGGGGTAAATGGCTGTATCATGGTGGGGACTCCAAGCCTTAGAACTCAGTACTCAGAACTCAGAAATAGAATAATTTTATTCTTATCATATCATATTTACGTCCGCCTGTGGCAGCTGGTAATGTAAGGTGACTGAACTTCAGATCCAGTAGCATATTGACATTGAACATTTTTTACTGTTGCTATTTGGACCACCGAGCAATTACACTGTAGCACAATCCGTTTTAGATTTCAGCGAATTCTTTCTGTAGTGTTTGAGCCTAATATTAATATCACCTCGCCAGTAAGCCATATAATATTTAAAATTCGCACAAGTAGGTACTTACGGTAAGGTATAAAATTATAAGTATATCAAAAATATTGCAATAATAATAAAAAGAGAGAATTACAGTCGTGCTTATAAAGATATAGTAGGAGCATAGTAATTTCTACAGCTTCCTGATAGCCTCCAGCTCAGCTTGCTGTCTTGGTGCCAATACTCTATGATTGATCTATGCATTTTCTATAAAGCAGCAGGGATTCTGGCTCTATCTATCCACTAAGAATGACTGGATTCCATTTCTCTGAGCCCATTTGTCATAATATGCACAACCAAGACAGACTGGGGCTACCTAAGAGCAATTGCTTTGCAGGCTGGTTATGTTCTGAGGGGTTAAATGCTGCCTTCCAGGAATATAAGTCTACTGGCAAGTTTATCACACTTTTTTCCTTCTGAAGGTCACATATTGGCGAAATAATGCAATCAAATATAGGAAGACTGTAATTGTATCAGGATGTTTGTCAATATTCTAAGCTGAATATTAAATATTAAATACCATGTATTCTGAGACAAGAAAAAATACCTCACCCAGAGGGTAAATATGTAACATGGTGTGGACTCCAAACCCCTGGCATCTCATAATTACATGTACTTCCAAAGTCATCCACGATGGTATAAAGTCTGCATGTCTAAACACAAAATGCACTGGAGCTATCAAACTTCAGAATAAAAATGTTTTCCGATATATTCAGATCCAAAATAAAAGGCATACTTGTCCATGTGCAGTTTGCTTAGCTGCCTCAAATATCTTCCCCAATTATCAGGGAATATTGAAACACTGGATGACGATCATACATTGCTTGCACAAAGAAAACAAATTGTTTGAATGCACCAGAAAGTGTATTTACTTGCATTGAGCCGTTGTCTGATATTTCAGTTACCAGGAAACACATTGTCAGCATTATGCAACATCAGCTATTATGGGGAAGTTTCATTGATGTGAATATTGTTAATATCAAAATTATTGGCGTTCGGATTTTTTTTATAAGTAAATGTTTACTTACTACGGAAGCCATTTTAGGACATGAGAAAAAAAAATTAAATGATATAAACGATTTAGTAAATTGTATATGAGAAATACTAAATTGAATATACGATATACTAAATTGTATATGAGAAATACTAAATTGAATATACGATATACTAAATTGTTTATTCAAAATACTAAATTGAATATACGATATACTAAATTGAATATACAAAATACTAAATTGAATATACGAAATACTAAATTGTATATACGAAATACTAAATTGAATATACGATATACTAAATTGAATATACGAAATACCAAATTGTATAAACGAAATACTAAATTGTATAAACGAAATACTAAATTGTATAAACGAAATACTAAATTGTATAAACGGAATACTTAATCGTTTAAACGAAATACTATATCGTTAAACAAATTACTAAACCGGCCATATCTTTGTTAATATTTGGTCTACAATTATGTGTGACCTATCAAAAGACTCGCCTTGGACAGTGCTATTTAATAATCTATGCTGGAAAATTCTAGGTACAGCACAACAGCACTCAAAGGGAATAACTTTGTTTTACAATATGACATCCTAATTACCCTTGTCCTTAAACCCAGCTCTTTCTATCAGCACAGGTCCCAGTCTTCCCTTTCCTTCTCTGTCCCTTTCCTTTCCCTTTCCCTTTCCTTTGCTTTCCCTTTCCTTCCCTTCCTTCCCCTTTTATTTGAGCAATATTGGAATCTATTGGGCCCTGATAAATTATAACCAGCCAGTGTCCATATGCTAAGGCAAGTAAAAGACCCCACCAATGGGGTAAGAGTGTAACATGGGTGGACTCCTCCTCCCTCTCATCTCATATCATCAATCAACCCTCGATAGCAGCAATACGTATATACGATTTAGTATTTCGTATATACAATTTACTACATCGTTTATACAATTTAATTTTTTTTTTCTAATGTCTTAAAATGGCTTCCGTAACTTACAGCCAGCAGGCAGGTGTAAGAGATATGCCGACTTACACAATTGTATCTTAATTTGGCCAATCCAGTCTTCCTCAACTCCCTAAGGAGTATTCAGCCTTGAACACTAGGTTTACTGAAGGTGCAGAAGAGCTCACACCATCACCATCACTGAGCTATTGTCAAATACCCGTGCACTGTAAAATAATT